>VDFB02266160.1:0-44455 GCA_007258455.2 Sequoia sempervirens
CCACATGTTCCACTTGTTTCTGACCATGAGGAGCAATAGGCTTCTCAGAATATTCAGGGAGATGGCAATCAGAATTCGGATCCACCCAGGATTGAGGACGCTTAGTTGCGTCAGTTGTTAGAGGAGACCCTTGCCCGCCTTGGGCCTAGGAAGGTGGTAGAGCCAGTGGTGGTTAGAGAGAGAGAGGTACAAGTTCAGTCTGATTTAGAGGTAGCAGCCCATATGAGGGACTTGCTTAGAGCACGACCACCCATTTTTGATGGATCAGGTAGTGGTTTGGAGGCAGAGACATGGCTCATTGACTTGACTAGGTGTTTTGCTATGCACCCATATGGGAGCAACACTCGAGCTAGGTGCGCTATCATGCACTTGAAGGGATTTTCCTCCACTTGGTGGAGATTAGAGGAGCAGAAGCTCCATCTAGATATTGGTATAGTTTCTTGGGAGTTGTTTCTAGAGCGGTTTCGGGCTAGATTTCTTTCTGAGCATTGGAGGCAGCGTCGAGGGGATGAGTTCCACACCCTTCGATAGATGACCATGTCAGTAGAGATGTATGAGCATCATTTCTATGAGCTCAAACAATATGCGGGCATAGGTGATGATGAGGGCATGTTGGTACAACAATTTCTCAGGGGCTTAAATGCTCGTATCAGTGGTGGAGTGCGGGTTTTCAAACCCAGGACCATGGAGGTGGCGGTCGATAAGGCCAGGCTCATTGAGGAGAACCTGGCGATGGCCTTAGGTGGTCATGTAGGAGTGCAGGTGGGCAATGGTTCAGTAGCTGGGACTAGTGCTCGAGGAGGTCAGCCTTAGGGAGGTGCACCTTCTAGAGCTCAGCAGGGTCCATCTCAGAGTGGTCAGCAGCAGCAGCAGGGTTCCCAGGGGAAACAGAAGGGTTTCCAATAGAGGTAGGGGGACAGGAGTTGGAGGTGCATGAGACACTTCAACTCTGAGTAGTCAGCGTAGAGTTCTCATTCATCTTTTACGGGTAGTGCGTAGCAGTCTAGCACACCACCTCCAGGTAGGGGCTTCGGTAGAGGCACTGGATGTTTTACATGTGGCCAACAGGGTCACATAGCGAGGATGTGTCCCAATAAGGGTGCATCGGGTTATTCTCAGGGACTAGCAGCGTTAGAGCCGATGGTAGGAGATGCAGACTATGGGCATCGAGTATTCATAGCGGTTGACAACCACCAGGCAGAGCACCAGGGTACAGTCATTGAGGCTTATGGTATGTTGAGGGGTAACCCAGTTTCTATTCTATTTGATTCTAAAGCATTTGATTCCTTTGTTTCTTCATCTATCGTGACACGATGTAGACTGGATGTGGTAAAGCAGGTCAATAGGTGGCAGGTAGAGTTAGCTTTGAGTGCAAAAGTTGCATCCCTTTCCCTTGTACCAGAGTGTAGGTAAGAGGTTGGACCTCTCCAGACTACCTTGGACCTTCATGTTATTCCATTGGGTTCTTATGACGTTGTCATAGGAATGGATTGGCTAGAGGCTCATAGTGCCATCATTGATTGTCGACGTAAGTCGATTAGATGCATTGGGGCATCTGGTAGAGAGGTAGAGGTAGTGGGGGTCAAGAGGCCGATTTCCTTAAGGATCATCTTAGCTATACAGTTGAGAAGGTGTGTGCAGTAGGGTTGCCAATTGTTCGATGTTACAGTGGATGATTTGGATCTAGGAGGTGGAGAAGAGAAGGTTTCTCTTGATAGTCACCCCATCCTTCTGGATTTTTTTGATGTCTTTCCAAACGAGATTCTAGGGATGCCTCCTCAGAGGAACATTGACTTCAAGATAGACTTGGTACCTGGATCAGAGCCCATTTCATGAGCTCCCTATTGTATGACTACCTAGGAGCTGAAAGAGCTTCGGTTGCAGCTTGAAGAATTGCTAGAGAAGGGTTTTATTCATCCTAGTGTTTCTCCATGGGGAGCACCTATCATCTTCGTGAAGAAGAAGGATGGCTCACTTCGATTATGCATTGATTACCGACAGTTGAACAAAGTGACCATTAGAAATCGGTATCCTCTTCCTAGGATTGACGATCTATTCGATCAGATCAAGGGTGCTACCATCTTTTCAAAGATTGATCTCAAGTCAGGATATCATCAGCTTCGAATATTTGAGTCAAATATTCATAAGACTGCATTTCAAACGCGGTATGGTCACTATGAGTTCACAGTTGTACCATTTGGTTTGACGAATGCACCCTCAATGTTCATGAGTCTTATGAATGGGGTATTTCGTACATACCTTGACAGGTTTGTCCTTGTGTTCCTAGATGATATTTTGGTATACTCTAGTACAATGGAGGAACATGAGGAGCATTTACGACAGGTATTACAGTGCTTGTGAAATAATCAACTTTATGCTAACTTGTCGAAGTGTGAATTCTTCAGGACTGAGGTCCAATACCTTGGTCATGTGATCTCTAGGGAGGGTATTTCAGTGGATCTTGCAAAGATCCAAGCGATCTTAGATTGGCCTGCGTCCACGAATGTGGCCGAGATACGTAGCTTCATGGGGCTAGCGGGTTATTACAGGTGATTTGTGTAGGACTTTTCGAGGCTAGGGCATCCTATCACCTCCCTTCAGAGGAAAGGAAAGAGGTTTGAGTGGTCTGAGAAGTGTGAGACAACCTTTCAGTGTCTTAAGGGGAAGTTGACTAGTGCACCTATACTTGCGATACCGGATCCTATTGGGGACTTTGTAGTTTGTACAGATGCGTCCTTGGAGGGATTAGGTGCAGTATTGATGCAGGAAGGTCGTGTCATTGCATATGAGTCATGGAAGCTCAAGGATCATGAGCTAAACTATCCTAACCACGATCTTGAGTTGGCAGCAGTGGTTCATGTATTGACAAGATGGAGGCACTTTCTTCTTGGGCATAGGTTTGAGCTGGAGAGTGATCATAGGAGCCTTCAGTATATCTTCACGCAGCCCAACCTTAATGCTAGGCAAAGGTGTTGGATGGAGTTTCTCTATGAATATGACTTTGAGGTGAAGTATATCCAGGGGAAGGAGAATGTGGTTATAGATGCCCTTAGTAGGCAAAGGCATGAGATATTTGAGTTGACCCTTATTGTTGATTTGTGGAGTCGAATTCTTTCTGCCCTTTCAGCCGACAATTGGTATCAGGATGTTAGATCAGTGATAGAGGCAAGAAGACCCCTTGAGGGTAGATATTCAGGATACTCTCTCGATGTTGATGAGATATTGAGACACACAGGACGCATATACATTCCCCCATCATGTGAGCTTCGCGCTTTGGTTATGACTGAAGCACATCGTGCACCTTATTCAGCCCATCCAGGGGTGAAGAAGATGTATGTAGATTTGCATCAGTTATATTTTTGGCCAGGGATGAAGCGGGATATTATGGATTTTGTGTCGAGATGTCTTGAGTGTCAGCAGGTGAAGGCCGAACACCAACATCCAGCAGGGATTTTGTAGTCACATTTGGTACTAGAGTGGAAATGGGATATAATCTCATTGGATTTCATTGTTGGTTTACACAACTCTTTGAGACGACATGATGCAATTATGGTGACAGTGGATAGGTTGACGAAGGTAGCACACTTCTCACCTATTCACTCTTCCTATACTGCATTGTCCATAGCTAGAGTGTTCATGGAGGATATAGTGAGGTTACATGGCATTCTACATCGGATTATCTCTGACAAGGATCCAGTGTTCAAATCAGCTCTATGGACGTCATTACAGCATGCAATGGGAACACAGTTGAACTTCAATTCAGCTTACTATGCAGAGACAGATGGACAGACTGAGAGGGTTAATTAGATCCTCGAAGACATGTTGCATATGTATGTGATGGACCAGCAGACACGATGGGAGGACTATCTCTATTTGGTAGAGTTTGCCTATAATAAGGGCTTTTAGAATTCTATCGGCATGGCTCCATTCCAGGCATTGTATGGGCAACCATGTCGCACTCCCTTAAGTTGGGATCGACTAGAGGATAGAGTAACTTTGGGTCCTGAAATGTTGCAGGATATGGAGCAGCAGGTGGATAGGATTATAGAGCACTTGGTGGCGGCACAGGATAGGCAGAAGAAGTATGCAGATGCGCATAGAGTGGATCGTTAGTTTTTCATAGGTGATAGAGTCTTCTTGCATGTGCTTCCACGAAAGAGTCCAATCCGTTATGGAAAAGGCTCTAAGTTGGTGCCTCGCTTTGTTGGACCCTTCGAGATTCTCGAGAAGATTGGTCCTGTTGCTTACCATCTTGCTTTATCGCCCAGTCTCTTGTGTGTGCACAACGTATTTCATGTATCAGTTCTTCAGCCATACCATCCAGACATTTCTCATGTCCTTGATTGGAATGCTTTGCAGGTAGAGGATAGGTAGCTGGCTTTGCAGCCCGTGGTCATGATGGAGCGCATAACGCTTGCTCTTCGAGGGTGAGATATTGATCAGGTTAGGATCCAGTGGGATCCTAGGGATGACACATCATCCACTTAGGAAGATGCAGCTAGGATGAGGGAACTTTATCCCTATTTGTTTGTAGGCTTCCAGGAGTAAGCCTGACCCTTGGGGGGGAGGATGTAACACCCCTCCATTTTGTTCTTTTGATCGAACAGTGCTCGTTATGTATGTTTTGTTTTGTTAGCAAGTTGGTTAAAAACTTGATTACTTTTGACCGCTAATTGTTAAGCGATGTAAACATTATGTTTTGATGTGATGGTACTTAGTTCAGATGTTATTGTTATTTCATGTTATGGATTAAATTAGCATGTATGTGAATTATTGATATTCATGCTTTGATTATATCAGTGATGATTAGATGCATCAGATAGCGATATTGTATTGGTGAAGGGGACGGGATCACATCACTCGCATGCGAGTGCCCTGTGATTCCACGATTTCCTCTTCACGGTGTGTTTTAATATATATATATATATATATATGCATGTTCGACACTCGTATTGTGTGCAGGATGCAGGTGCAAGACATTGACTCCATCTGGTTCCACAAGTCTGAGCGTGTCCCTTGTCCAATGGAAAACGATTGGGAGATAGTAGCTAGGTTTTATGTGTCATGACATCACCCTAGCCATAGTGTGTCGTCGGGTTGTTAGTTGGGATAAGTTATTTTGTTGTCTCTTCTCCCCTTGCCTTGTATTTAAATTTGCAATTTAAATCGGTGCTTGTTTTATTTAATTGCATTGTCAAAATAAATAAACGAGTGACTATTAATTAATTAGTTAATTTAATTCAATCAATAAAATAATCTAATCATGGATTAGATTTATATATTGATAAATTAAATTAAAATGATTGTGCTAGTAGCATTAGTAAATATTGAGATCAAATACAAAAAATTAGAATTATGCCTTGCATTCCTTTTTGAAATAAAATTTTAAAAAAATGATTTTAAATGAAATTGTTAAATTCAATCTCTTTGAGGAAGAAAGGAAATGCAATTATCTTTTTTGAAGCATAATAGAGTTCTGTTTTAAATGAATATCATGCAAATTGAAAAGGGAAATAGAATTGTTTTATTAAATTTCAAAAAAATGAAAATATCTAAATTGGCAATAAATTTTGGTGGGTGAACTCAAATTAAGGGTTTGACAATTTGGAGGAAAAAATGGCATAAGGAATTCATTTTGTTTTTGGAAATTTTAATTTTAAATTTTGGAGAGAGAAATTTGGATTGAATTCTTTTGAAGAAAATTGGTGAAAGAAGGATTGGAATTGGGGAGAAGCTGATTTGAAATCAAGGGAAAAATCTCCATTGACAAAACTTCAAGCTTTTGGAGAAAATAACAGGTTTTTTCTTCTTGTTTTGATTTTCTTTTGGTAAAGATTTAAAATATGTTCATGTTTCTTTTTAAAAGATTCAATCTTTTGTTTGCAATGAAAATACCCATGAGAAAAAAAAAACTAGTTGCAAAGATGAAACAAATAAATTGTGAAATTCTGGGCAAAACAATGAAATTTTTGTAGGAATTAAAGAAAAAGCCATTAGAGAGAAAGCTTAGTCAATGGAAAATTACAATGAAACAAGAAAATTCTGGAAACAATGCTTGCAAATTGGAAAACCTTTGTAAAATTGAGTTTTTTGAAAGCTCTGCTGTAAAAGTTTTATTCTGTGTTTATTTTGAAAGAATTTCTTCAATAAGACTATGAGAAAACAAGGGAAATATTATATATATATATATATATATATATATTATTAGTGAGTCGTTTTTAAAACTATGGAAAAATGAATTAGTGAATTTTTAGTATTAAGTTTTTACGAATTTCTTTTCTAGATCAAAAAAAGACAAAAAAAAATTATATATTTTAGAATGGCGAAATGCCATTTTCTATGGCTATGCGTGGAAATTGGGGATGGGGTTCAACCCCTGGCAGCCCCCATGGCTGGGGACGGCGTCCTGTGAAGGCAACGCCGTCGCTGCCCTCACAGGTCGCAGCCCCCAACAATGGTGGTTGCATCCCTGTTAGGGCAGGGCACGGCCCAAACCCTCTCCTTATGTGTTTTTTGTTTAAAACAATTTTTTTTTTTATATATTATATATTAAATATAATTTATGTATAATATATTATATATTATATATATCATATTTAATATATATATATAAATATATATGTTCACAATGTATTTTGTGTTTTTAAAATAATTTATTATTTAAATATATCTTTAATATATTTTATATATATATATATTATATATATATATTAATTTCTTATAAAATATATATACATAATATATATATATATATTAAAATGTATTTATATTATATTTTTTTAAAATAATAAAGTAAGGTATTATGATTTAATTCTGAAATTCAAATATTAAAGTAAATATTTAAGTATTAATTATAGATATATAAAATATGCGTAATAACATATACATCGAGCATATGCATTATATATTTTATATAAATATAATGATATTTGAATATCACCGCTATAAGTTATTTTTGCAATGTATATATGTTTATTATCATTATGGAAAATTTTGCATTATGATTAAATGATCAAGTGTAGATTACGGAAAGATTTGCAACGCGTTAGACCACACTCATGTGATTGTGCAAGAATTTATTTTATTTAATTTGATTAGTGCACTAATGCATTGAGTGAATTGGATTTACGAAATACTAATGTAGCATACTTTATATTGCTTGTAATGCTTCCTCTTGGTGTGTGGCAGTCTAGTCAGTACTATGTAAGTCTTCCAGATAGGATTTTCTTTTATGTGTTTGGGGTTGCTGTCACGTTGATCGACATTGTTTGCCTTGGGTAGTGCTTAATTGTGTCCCGTGTTGTACCCGATTATCATGAATGGGCTACGTTGACTTTATGTCGTGTCTCCGGATTCATTATCCCTAGGTTGCACTTGAGTACCCCATGGTTGTGGTATAGTTCCACGTGTTGTCTTAGAGAAGTGGCTTACATTAAGGGCCAACACACAAAATGGTGCTAGGAGATCTCAATGTAAGTTGGTTAATTCAGTGAAAACTTAAACCAATTGATTATTATAGGTGGTACCAACATTTAAAAAGATTAATTTTGCCTCGCTCATGGACGCAAGTGCTTGTATAGACTTGGGATGAGATGAGAAGGCCTGGAATGGCTAGATCATTATCTTGTCCCTTCGAAAGATAATTGATTCCGCATTGGTTTGCATGTGGGGCCGGGAGTCATTAGAGGTTACCAGGATATCCTGAGATGGGGGCCAGGACCTAGGAAGACTTGCCAGGATATCCCATGTGACATTGTGATGACACTTCTCCTAAGTCAGCATTATGTTTGTATTCATGATGTGATCATTTACTTAAAATCTGGAAGCATTGTAACCTTTGTATCATGTGATGTCATGTTCGTATCCTTTTTCAGTTGAGTCATGTTGCCTATGTTTAGAGGTTGTTGGTCTTGACCTGAAACCCTTGTTACTATCTCCTAGCACGGGGGGTGAGCCTTCGGGTATCACTTGGTTGGGTGGAACGTGCACCTTACTCCGTTGTTTTTTGGCGTTTGCTTGTGGATGAGACTTTCGTGTTGGAGAGCTCGTGGGATCCAGTTGCTACCTTGGTTCCTTTCTGTTAGTTATTCTTGTATTTTATTTACCCCTCATTGCTATCGAGGTGGAAATTGTAATAAGCAATCATGTTATTGATTTACCTCATTCTGGTAATGAGTGATGCAATTGTAATTGTATAACTTCTGTTATTGGTAACCATGAGGGATCTCATGGCCTTAAATGAAAATCTCATGTATGGAATGTATGTGCTTTAATTATTTAAGTGAATGTTTTTATGTTTGTTTTCATGCATGTTGTTTTAATTTGTGATTTAAATAATCTTTGTCTCGTAACCTTAGGGGATTGTTGGCTTTGTGTTTTAATCTTACATGTATTTGTAATTAAACAAAAAAAACTTTTTTGCATTTGTTTAGTAGTTTGCAACTTTCCCTAGGGTTGTGTGGCAGGGCATTACACATTGGGTGAGCATTCAAAGAGGTGAGACACATACACATGTGGCTGGTATGTGCTCACACACACAAGAAAGTGGCTATGGGAGAGTCATGCCTAAGTTCGGCTTCCCATTCAACCAAAACAAATCTATACCTCCTAATAACTTTGATAAGGTGCCACACAACAATTAACTTCAAGCTTCCTGAGGCAAGAAAAGATTTGTATGCTTGGAACTCATGAACAAACAAGATGGCTCCATAGGCATGCAAAGTGTGTTATGCAAGGAAGCCATATAACCGAAATTGTAAATGTAAAATTGTGTAAGGGATGTTCAAAGGAGTTTTTCTTAGTTCATGTAAGGTCTTTAACTTAGGTAACATCATTCCTAATGTCTCCAAGAGAGGACTAATCAAAGAATAGAAGATTCACAACTTAGGGAATACATTGTGTCACATCAAGCCACCAAGAGGAATATAATATGCTAAGAGAGATCACGCTCTCGAGGGACATCACACCCAATCTCACCACAAAGTGAAAGAAACATCACATGAAGTAAGAAGACTACACAATGAAGCATGAAATGCAAAAGAATAATTCCAATGTATGCCCTCACTTTAAAGAAATTGATAAACACCATGTTGTGGGAAATTACTTTAAAGTACAAAAATAATAAATGATAACAAAAAAGAAGACATGAGAGCTTACTTGGAAAGTCCTATGCCAAGTCATATGTTTCCAAATAAAGCTACATCATGTAAAGGAAGGGGTTTCCCTTGAAATAAAACTCCAAACACATGAGGGATCCATGGATTCAAGGTCAATATGTCTTTGCTACAATGTTTTTAAGATAACTCAGAATTGTCATCATTCCCCAAATACTCATAAAACTAGAAGAATGACACGAAGAGAGTGAAGATACATATAAAGGCTTTCATGTCAACATGGAAGAGACATGAATGTCTTGATACCTAGCATCATCTCCAAAAGGAAAACACAAGACAAAAGATAAAGATAAAGCTTTTGGGTCAACATGGAAGAGACATGAATGTCTCGACACCTTGCGTCATCCCAAAAAGGAAAAAAAAAGACAAATTATTTATGACATAGAGAAGAATGTAGGTACAAATAGAATAATGTCACAAAGAGAGAGATACATTAAAAAAAACAACACGGGGGATCACATTACACACATGCAATCACACGAAGAACATGCAGAAGAAAATAATGCAAAAGATTAGTAGGGCACCTGAGAGTCAACCTATTGGTAGATCATCTGCATCCTAATCTTTTTCATTGTATACGAAAGGTAGAAAACTAGCCAAAGGGACACCAAAAAATGTACTACTAGGACAAGGCTATCTAATTCTTGCCCCCGCTATGTGCAAGACAAGAATGAGCCAAGGTATGTGATGAGAGGGAGCTCCTTGCATCTTGAAATTATTGGAAATGAATTTGAAGCATGTAATAGTGAGAATGTTGAGATCCTACAACCATTACATGGTAAGGAGTGAAAGGGTCCCGCTTTAAGGGACTATTTCTATGATATATCAAACTTTTTAAATATTTTTTTTAAAGAACTACACTCATTAGTAATATTGCCAATAACTCTATGATATCGACAATGTGATGTGTTTATGTTCTTTGGATTTGGTTTTCGATCTTCTCTTATAGGAGGTAATGTAATCAACCCTCGGTGTAGAAGTATTTGTAAATGTCTTTCAGTTGTAGATGGTGGAAAAGGGAATTATAGTTTCTTTAGTTTGTAAGGCCTTCTTCGCTTGCTATATTCACCAACTTCTCAAGTTGAATGTTGAGGAGGAGGGCCTAAGACGATCCTATCATCCTTATCATCTTTATGAAGCATTGGTTGTAATTTAGGAAGGATGACACTCATATTGGGAGGAGGATCTTGATACCATAATACTTTAGTATCTTCAGTTGGTATTTTCTCTAAGATTTGATGAATTTCATGTTCACTTGTCGCATCACATCCTTGTTTTTTTAAGATTGTGAATCCTTTACCATATGTTTCTTCTAGGTTGATTGATGTGTTTTTCACTTTGTTAACGTAAAAGGGTTGAATGGTTGCTAGATTAGAGGAACTAGGTTCACCTATTGTAGGGAACATAGGCTCAGCTTGTATCTCTATTTTAGGATGTAAAAGACAAAACATCTCAAGTGATGGGATGGTAGGGGGTGTTGGTTGTTTCATGGATGGATAAAATGAAGCATTAGCCTCAAGGTTATTAAGAAAATCATTTAGGAATTTATTCATGTTGCCATCATCTTCTCCAATGATGTCAACATCATGAGGACATGCATTAGGAGTTGTGTGAGCATGAGTAAGTTCAATTTCATTAGGGTTATTTCCAAAAGCACAACTTGACACATCCACTAAGGACTTTAAGGATATCCAAAGCTTACCAAAGCACATATCCATGATGAAATGTAATACAATAAAATTATGCAATGCACAAAATGAATCAAATGAATCTGTATGCAATTAAATGAAGAAAACAAAAACTCTATAAATTGAAATAGGTAACTAATAGTAGCAAACAGAAACACAGAAATGGAATTTTCAATGCTGGAAAATATAGTTTAAAATATGAAATAGGACTAAATCACCCTAAGTGGCGTATGAGTCCCAATCAGGGTTTTTTAGAGGTTTAAATGTTAAATAAGAGTTACCACATAATACCCAAAAATTAGGAAAAATCACCTATAATGGGACTAAATCACCAAGAGGGGTGTATGAGTCCCAATTTAGGGTTTTTGCAAAGATTTTAGATAATTTTGACTGAAGGTTATGTTTTTTGGTTTGTATGATTTCTAAACTAAGTTCAAGTGTAGATTTTAGATGATATTCAATAATGCAAGATGCAAAAATGCAACCTATATGCACTGTCACTAATGCACAAATTAGAAACCCTAGATGCCAATTAACTAATGCAAACCCTAATGCAATGTTAATGCAAGCTCGATCTAGGATGATGATGCACTCCAAATAAAAATTAACTGTTCTAAATGCAGGTTCACTAAAATGAAACATTGAAAAATAGGATGGGAAGAGAGTTTATATCTTTGAAGAGATAGGGCTCCTCCTATTTCATTGTCTTGTTTCATTCAAGGAAACCCTAGAGATCTCAATCCAAAGATGGAATGAAGGAAGGGGATCTACTAAAGGTTGTCCTAGGGTCTGACTAATGACTAAAGTGGGGTTCACCACAAAGCTAGGGCTTGGAAATACATGCAACATGCAAAATAGAATAAAAAGATGAGAAACCAGAAATGTGCACCTGAAAACTTATAGAAGATTGAATGGAGACCTAGAATGTTGAATACATTGAACTTAATGTCTATTGGGACTCATACATCAGTCTGGGCAATTTTCTCTCAGATTAGGGTTTCTAGGTAGGAACAAAAATCTGGTAGATACAAGTCTAGAACACCTGAAAATTGCAAAATCCACTATACTTGGACTTATATGCCAGAAGTGGTGTATCAATCCAGCTTGAATTTTTCAGAGAATCAAGATCTGAATTTTCTCTTCAACCTCTACTTTGTCTTCTTAACCTAGTTTCTAGATCTAAAATGTTGAATTTTGCTCTGTAGATGTCCTTCAATGATCTTATATATGATGTGACAACTTTGAAAAATTTGAACACTTGACAACTTTTCTTCAATCTTACTCCTTAGAGGGTCTTCAACCTAGATCTGCAAATTGCATAGTAAAGAGAGGGAAAAATGTTGTTTTGTTAGTAGAAACGGGTTTTCCTTGGTCAAACCCATTTTGGTCAAACCTTGAAAAGAAATGAAATGGAAAGGAGGAATGATGAAAGAAAAAATGTAATGTTGCAACTAACCAAACCTTAGAAGTAAAGTGTTGCAAACATGTATAAAATGGCTCCAATGGATGTAGATCTTGGCTCTTGCTTGAATTTTGTAGATCTTGAATTGAAAGTTTGCTTGAATAATAAAACCCTACATCACAATTATTAGCTTAAAAATAAACATGATGCATGAAGACTTTGACATGATGTTTGATGCTTGAATAATGCTCCAAAACACTTAATAATTGGCTCTTGAAGACTCTTGAATGCTCTTGTAAAATCTTGAATTCTCTTGTGATTTCCAATTTTTCTATACGGATGCTTATTCAATTTGCTAGGTGGAAAATGAGTGAAATAACCTTGCATTTATACTTGTTTATCCCTAATTTCCTGAAATTACAACACTACAAGCCGACATTAGATCTAGGAGAATAAAATCTTGCCAAAAATTTGAATTTAATTTAGTTTTAAGCCACACGGGACTCATACACCAAAAGTGGCATATGATTCCCATTAGGCTAGGCTATGTGACACATTTTTCAAGAAATGCTTAGATTCATGTGAATTTAGGATCAGGGCTCCAAAACTTAGGTAGGCTTGTAGTACCCCTCCTTGTTCGACCCCTTTTCGATGTTTGGTAAGTTTCATTTTGGGTTGTTTGAACTAGATTGGCCTTATAAGGTTGTTGATTTAAAATTTGAAATTAAATAAGCAAATAAATCAAGTTGAAAATGGATACTTTAATAATTAATTTATTTAAGTAAATTATGAGATAATGTATTTTATAAATAAAATGTAAAGATAATTATTATAATTATTAGTAAGATTTAATTATACAACGAGAAAATAATATGATTTAAAATAAAGACAAATATTATTATTTCAATAATTAAATATGGAAAGTGATATAATTTGCAAGATTAAATAAATAAGAAGATGATATGTTTGAACTAGTTGTAAAAGCAATTGAAAGGATAGAAGGTTTTGGCATGCGAGTCCATGCACAGTTTCAAACTAATTGTTGAAAAAGTAACCAAAAGCTTATTGGAGATTTTTGAGATTTTATCTACAGTTGTTTTGGAGAGATAAGACAACTTTTCTTATTAGTTATTTATTAGCAGTTGTTTTTGGGGAGATTCGGGAATATGTTTTCAGTTCAATCGTTTCAAAAAAAAATTGTGGGAAATGGGGTTTTTACAAGGATAATCTGTGAATTACTGCATATAGAATAATTGTTTTGGGAGTATTTGGGAACAATGGTTGGGATTCGATAAGGTCATTGTTGCGGCTGTGGGGATTGAACTTGGCACTGGAATGTCGTTCCAACCAGCTTGAATCTTAGGTTCTATCGCCCCCTATATTTTTTCTTGCCTCTTGAATCAGATGTAGTGATGTCTTTGTGGTGAGATCTAAAATTACTTGTTATCATTATGTCTGTGGTGTATGTGTGTGTTTTCTTCCGAATAGTTATTTCCCTCGCTGCATGTGTTGATTTGCATATAAATATATATCACTACTGATTAGAAGTACGTTTCCTCAAACATCTTTGTGCACAGCTATGATTCCTTTTGAAAGGGCATGATTCTGAATACTCGACCTCCCAACCGATTTCTCTTAGACTTCATAGTTTTATTAGCTCCAAGATACCATATTATTCATGGTGTTCACCTTATTTATTTTTAAGTCTTTCCATGAATACAGCCGTAAGAAATTGCTTGAAAGTTTATAAATCCCTCTAACCTATCTCAGTCATGCACTCTAATGATCAATTGTATTCGTAATGCAATAAAGGTTGTTGATGTGTGATGTAGGCACAACCTCCTCTACTAAACCTCTTTGGCTTCATGCGACTAGGGTACAGACAAAGTTTACAATGTTAGAATGTGTTATAGAGTGTCGTCACTCCCTTGCAACGTATCAGACTTTTATTCTTGCTTTGTTATTATGGTGCCTAAACTGGTGGTTTATGTTGCAATTTTTGTTTAGCTCTACATTTTGTTTTTTGAAAAAATGAATATTTCGAGTTACCTTCTCTTGATAATTTTGATTTTGTTTTGATATGCTTGTTGAGTCATCTCCTCTGGTTATCAATCACCGAGTTCAACATTTCATTTTGATATATCATGATTTATTTTAACTCCTTTGTGCTTACATTTGTAATAGATCTTTGCAACCATCCCTCAGCTTAGAGCGATGCCTTTTCTTCCCTGCTTTGCATTCCCATGTTGAATATTTCAATTTCTATTAGATGGATATAGGCTTGGCATTCGATTTTAGATTAAGTCTTAATCTAGCCATGGGACTACTTAATAATCCATCCTCTTATGTTAGTCTTAATCTAGCCACTTAACTACCTTAAATATTATATTATGTACCCTTAAATCCATCCTCTTGCATCCCCTTAATTCATTCTTCTAACTCCCCTTAATCCATCCTCTTAGGACCACTTTAAGTCATTGTCTTAGCTACCCTAAATCGATCCTCTTGCATCCCCTTAAGCCATCCTCTTAGGAAACCTTAAGTAATCCTATTAGTTATCCTAGATCCATCCCATTGCATCCCCTTAAGTCATTCTCTTAAATCCCCTTAATTTATTCTCTCAACTCCCATTAATCCATCCTCTTATTTTTTTCTTAATCTAGCCACTTAACTAGCATAAATCCTAGATTATGTACCCTTAAATCCATCCTCTTGCATTTCCTTAAGTCATTTCCTAATTGTATTTAATCATTTTTTATTTCAGTCTCCCACAAGTAGATGTGTAACAAAAAAGAGAGGATGTAAATGTTACAATGGAATTTGAATAAATATAGGTAACTACATAGTTCTATACATTTAATTGACAGTCAAAATTCATTATCATTTTATAAAGAGTTTAGAATTTATTGCATATCCCCTTAAGTGATATCCTCTTAGGTCCCCTTAATCCATCCTAGATTATGTACCCTTAAATACATCCTCTTGCATTCCCTTAAATAATTTCCTAATTATAGTTAATCATTTTTGTTTCAGGTCTCCCACAACTAGATGCGTTACAAAAAGGAGAGGATGCAGATGTTACAATGGAATTTGAATTATAAATATAGGTAACTATATAGTTCTATTATAAATTTAATTGATAGTCAAAATATGAAAATCTAATTAATTCATTTTCATTTTATAAAAGTTTTAGAATTGATTGCATATCCCACTAAGTCACATCCTCTTAGGTCCCCTTAAGTCATCTTAGATTGTGTACCCTTAAATCCATCCTCTTCATCCCCTTAAGTAATTTCCAAATTATTGATGCAGGAGCATCCAGTGGTGTGAGGGCAATCTTGCATCACCCAAAAATATGTTTTCCATTTATGTTCCTTTTGTTTTCTTTTTATAGATATTTTTGCATTTTTGGATACCCTTTTCATCGAATAAGAGTTCCGAACTTTCAGAACTGCTTTTCTGCTTTTTCTACTCAACTACTATTTTTAGCAGGTGTAGATTTGAAGGCATTAGGAAGAAAAATTATGGAAGTTCCATGATGGAAAAATAATCCTTTAATGAGAAAGAGTCAGTCCAAGATCATTCACGGTTTTGAAAGTTAATTTCAAGTTCGGTTTCTACTTTTGCCCTAAAAAGAATATTAGAGTCCTAGTTTGAGGCATTAAAAGCGGTCCCATCACGAATTTAAAGGAATTGCTTCGAGAGCTAGTGGGCGGAGTTCTTAGCCGCGTTCTTCATATAAGAGACCTTTCCAGCGAGTTCAAAAATGAAGTCCGGATCGAAGTTATGGCTTTTGAAAGTTGGCCAATTTTTTGGAAAATTGCCAATTTTTGAATTAGGACTCAATGATTGAATTTCAAATTGTAATTTTTGGTGCCAAACCGCCAAAACTCATATCTTAAATGTTGTTTTTGGCTCCAAATGGGAAAGAGGCTATTTATGAGCTAGTTTTTTATTTTCGGGTAGCTTTTTGGGAAAAAGAGTTCGCATGCTACGAAAAGGGGATTTTTTGTAACTTCTGTAATTTTCTGAACTTCAGTGGCTTGCATGTATCACAGAGCTAGACGATTTGGGATCTTCTGCATGTAATATTTTCATTATTGAATAATAATAAATTTTTCTAGTTGTGTGCATTATTTCTGTGTCTTGGGTTTGCTCCCTTGTCAATTATAGTTAATCATTTTTGTGTCAGGTCTCCCACAACTAGATGGTATTTGTGACCACTACTTGTACATTCAACAACTCACAATAGATAATTTTTCCTATGGTAGGCATCACTTAAATTTATAAGAATTTTCTAAGATCCAATTTTCTAATTTTTATTAAATTCTTCTATCCTCTCATGACTTGGAGTTATGACTCATAAAATGTATAGTTAATTTGTACTTACATTCATTATTTTTGTATTTCCCCTCCTAGTAGGTCCACCATGATTTTCACTACAATTTTTTATCATATTTATGCTTTACAAAAAAGAGAGGATGCATATGTTACAATGAAATTTGAATAAATGTAGGTAATTATATAGTTTTATATATTTAATTTAGAATCAAAATGTAAAGTTAATTATTTTATTTTTATTTTATAAAAAAATTAGAAGTGACTCTTAGGTCCCCTTAAGTCATCCTATATTGCTTACCCTTTTAAGCCATCTCGTAATTATAGAACTAATTTTCTTAAATGACACATACTTTGAGTCAAGGCTCTTGTATCTCCCCTAAGCCATCTATCTTAGGACCCCTTAAGTCATCCCCCTCTTAATTCATCTTCTAATTATAGCTAAATTTCTCACATGAATTTGATTCAGGACACTTGTGTATCTACCCTTAATCCATCCTCTTATGTCACCTTAAGTCGTTTCATAATTTTCTCACATGACACATAGTTTGAGCCAAGGCTCTTGTATCTACCCTTAAGCCATCTTGTTAGGAACCCCTTAAGTCATCCTCAAGTAGCTACCATAATTTCATCATCTTACGTCCCCTTAAATCACCCACTTAACTCCCCTTAAGGAATTTCTAAGACATATATTTCTAACTATTTAAATTCTATAATTTTCTCACATAAATTGGAGTTAAATGGCATAAACTATATAGTTAATTTACTTACATTCACTATTTTTGTAAGTTCCCATCAAGTCGATCCACCATGATTGTGATTGTAAAAAAATTTCGTCATATAAATTATGTTATATCAATTTTGTGTTCTTGAACTAAAAGTGGACAAGCTAATTATATTTATATATGTGTATATGTTTCGTCATGTTATAGTTCTATTAAACATAATTTTTTAAAATATGTTTCTTTGATGTATGAACTTCAATTATAATTTTTTAAAATATGTTTCTTTGATGTATGAACTTCAATTCTTATAAGTCACATTTTATATTTTTCCAATTTTATCTTATGTACAAATTGTGTCTTTGATATATATACTATTTTATTCCTATTTGACCTTCTATATGTGAAATTTGTGTGAGGTCAATACATTTCCAAGTTGTTAATTGCATTAGAGTTGGATTCAACTAATTGTGTCCAAAATGATTATATAGATTTTAGGGATCTTAGTAAGTTATTTTTTAAGGATGACTTTCATTTATCCTATATTGATATATCATTGTTGATTTTTCTATAGGTCATGTGAGATTCTCTCATATATGTAAGGTTGTTACTCACATAATTAAATACTCAATAATCCCTAATATCAACATAAGACTACTTTTACTACTTCATGGTGGAAAATTTCCTATGTTTTCATGCTCTTTGAACTTAAAGATGTTAGAGCTATTTACAAGGAATCTTTATCATTTAATGGCTACTGTTATCACTGCAACTTATTTGGACACAAGTAAAATCAGTGCAAATATAGATTAAATAAAAGGAAATATAGATGGAAGAATTTTGTTTATCATGACTACAGTAATCCAAAACATTTTACTAGAGATTGTAAAAATAGAAGGATAAAAAATAACTATCTGAAAAAGAGACATGAACCAATCATAGACTCGGAAGAAGTAAGAAAGGAAATGAAAATAATTTGGAGAAAGGAAAGAAAACTTAAGCAAGTTGAATCAAGATCATTAGTTTTATCTGTGTCATCCTTTGGTGTAGATATGCCCATCAAATTTTGAGTCATGCAATGACTAAGGGGGAGAAATAATAATAAAAAATTAATAATCCTCTCATCGATATATGATTTCATATCATGAAAAAAGTGCATTTAATAAGGTTATGAATTCAAGACTTCATGCAAAAGGAATTTTTCAGACACATGTGTGAAGAATGAAGTTCACAAAATTTGAAAGGATGGAAGTGTACATGAATTCCGAGGTGATCTACATGCAAATTGAAGAATTTATTGTAGAAGCATTTGGAATGAAAGAATTAAATTTAGAAGCATCAAGGCAATCGCATTCATCAAAAGGCATTTGTGAAAAAGGAGAAGCATGCAGAAGAAACTTGAAGAAGCCAGAGCAATTCCATACAGTAGAGTTTTATGATTTGGTGAAGGAAGAGGAAATCAAAGTGGATTCAAAGCATGCTTTGAAAGCTAAACATCTAATTCTATTCTTCATTGATGATTATAGAGGTATTCTGCTTAAACAATCTCTCAATTTCATGCCATGGATAATTCAAAGGTGGTGAATATTTCAGATATATTGCAAATCAAATTAAGGAAGTATTCTCTAAAAGATCTGTTGGAAGAATTCGTTGGTGCATTTTCTAGCATTTCTCCTAGAGTATTACTCATTGAAGACATTTATGCATACATTTATGGTAAAATTGAGGAAATGTCACCATTTCGATTGAGTATTTTGTGGAATAATGAATTGGAAGTAAATCATAATGCATACAAAATCTTAGTTGAAAATAAGTTGGATGTATGGTGCAAAGCCCCATTGCTTGAATTCAACAAGAAATACATGGGTATGTGCAAGATCATCATGGAAAAAACAAGCCCTTAAGCGGCAAAAAATTTAGAAAAATTAGAGTTAGGCAACTTGACGTAAAAACTTGAATAAGTTATCTATATTATTTCAAAAATATGTAAGAATATAATTTGTAGCAAATTGAATGTAGTTTCTAAAATACTAGAGTTTTTTTTTTAAATCCTATTTGGTGAAATTTAAAATTTCAAGTAGTAGTACTTAAATTTTAGGGAAAAAATAAGTAGGATTCTGTCTGACCACCCTAACCACAATAAAATGATAATATTTTTTTTATAATATTTTAGATATAAGTAGAGGACTCATGTCTACATGTGATGCACATTTTAAAAAAAAAATTCCAAGTAAATAATTAATTATGAATTTTTTATTACAACTTTTAAAAAATATAAAAACTCGTATGCCTAACCACTTTAGCTTGGTAAAAACTTCATGAAATTCAATTTTTTTTTATCCTATAGTATGCAAAGCATAGAATGTGATGCATATTTCAGATTCAAAAAATGTGATACCGTTTGAAAGCTATAGATGTTTTTAATCAGCCTATCAATCAGGACTTTAGTCATGATTCAAATAGAAAATGAATAATAATTATTTATTAAATTCAAAGTAAAGCATAATTTATATTGGTGAAAAGTTGAGAATCTCCTTTGAAAACCCTTTTTGTTTCATCAATTTTGGGTAAAAAAAAGTCGTCAGCCTCATACCCTACAGATACCCATCATATCACATTTTTTTGGCCCATCATGATCCTGCACATAGCCACATTTGAATGGATTTAAGCAGGATTCATGATGAATCTATTTGGATTGATGAAACATGCATGGTGGTCAGGTATAATTGAAGATTCAATCATTTGGTATACAATAATGGTTATGAGACACAATATTTTCTTACCAAGAGATGACCATATAGTTTCTACTACTTCCATTTACACTTCTCTTGATATGGTTAGGAATGGAGTGGATTATGATCTTTGTGAGCTACTTCGATTGCATCTATTGAAGAACTTAAAAAAAATAAAGAAGAGCAAGAAAAGTACATTTTAATACGGTACCTTAAAAATTTGTTCACTCTTTTACTTTATGAAAGAGTTGCCAATAATTGGAAGGATAGATTGGAAAAAATCAAAACCAATAGCTCATCTAATTAGGAATTGGATGGCAAATCTTGGTGGTTCAGATGCAAAATAAACTACTCTTGCTACATTCTTTGGAACATTTCAAATGAGAATGAGGGTATGTACAGGATCATCATTGAAAAAACAAGCCCTTAAGTGGCAAAAAATTCAGAAAAATCAGAGTTAGGAAAACTTGAATTAAAAATTTGAATAAGTTATCTATATTATTTTAAAAATATGTATGAATAGAATCTATATAGAAAGGTGGATACTTAGTTTATTAAGCTACTAGGTTTATTTAAAAAAAAAAATCCTATTTGGTGAAAAGTTAAAATTTCAATGCAGTAGGTACTTAAATTTTAGGAAAATAAAGTATTAGATTAATACTGTTTTATTACCCTAGCCACAATAAGGCCGATAATATTTTTTTATAATATTTTAGATGATATAAGTAGAGGGACTCATGCCTAGATGCTTGATGCATATTTTTTTGTAATTTTTCCAAATAAATGAAATTAGAGTATGATTTTTTTTATTACAACTTTTTAAAAAGTAAAGAAACTTGTATGTCAGAGCCACCTTAGCGAATTAAAACTTCATGGGGTGAATTCAGTTTTTCTTTTTTGAAATCTATATTATCTGATGCATGGGAATGTGATGCATGTTTTGGATTCAAAAGGAAATGTGATACGTTTAAGAAGAGAAGCTATAGATGTTTTTCAATTTATCAATCAGGACTTTAGTCGTAATTTGAATAGAAAATAAATAATAATTACATATTAAATTCAAAGTAAAGCATAATTTATATCGGTGGAAAGTTGAGAATCTCCTTTAAAAACCCTTTTTGTTTCATCAATTTTGGGTAAAAAAATAGTTGTCAGCCACATACCCATCATATTGCCACTTTTTGGCCCATCATGATCCTGCACATACCCATGAGTAGAAGAACAAGATTCCTAAATATGTGATTGAAAAGTACTCCAGAAGTATTAATTTCCTAGTTTCTATAGTTTTTTGTTATATGGAAGCAATTGAATCCAAACTAATGTGGATTTCTAAACTAGATTATAAAGTAACTGAGGTCAAGATTGATCATTATGTAAAAGTTCTAGAAAGCCCTAAGAACCCTAATGTAGAAGAAATTTCTTTGACTAAAGCCTCTGACAGTGCAACCGAAATAGGTAAGAAGAGAAAAGGTGTTGTTATCAAACAAGAATTCATAGAAGGAAGTGAATTAAAGAGATCTCAACATGAGCATGAAAGCATAAATATTCAAGAAGCATTAAAGGAGTTGCAGAAAGTGATCCTTGGTGCCAAATTCAATTCATCTATATCAATTGTCAAAAATCTCAGAAATATGACTAACTATTTGAAAGCATACATCTTCGGACTAGAAGAACAAAAATTTGGAAATAGATCGGTAGAAGAAAATTTAGAAGATATCAAGAAGAAATGTGCAAATGCACATCACAAAGTTGTGAAGGAATTGAAGGAAGTATGAGACTTTGAGAAAGAAGCTCAGGAGTTGCTTTCTTTTTATTTGAATTGGTCCAATAGGACACTAAATGTAACAGATGAAATAAAGAAAAGTGAAACTCTAATGAGTACTCAATAAGATGTGTATAGCTTGGCAGATGATAGGGAAAATCAGAGAAGGTCCTACATTGTGTAGCTATAGGAAAAAATATTTTTCATATAGGATCAAATAACTAAAGTAATTAAGAAGTTTGTGGCACTCAGAGATGTGGTAAAACTCAAACACATCCTTATATCCAGTGCTCTTGATAGTATTGGCAATCTATCAGAAACTAAATCTCAATCCCAATACTTTGAAAGATCATATAGAGTCTTTGACTAAGCTTGAACTATTATACAAGACTCTTACAAGTGCAAAAGGATTGTGGAAAAAGGGAAATCTACATGGGAAGATATCTTAAAGAATCTCAAAGCTTCTTCTTCCTCAATTTAACATTGTTTCATGATGCTTGATCAATTCATTTTATGTACATACATATTTGAGGAATTGTACCAAACCCTTTCATGACCTTTACCATTGATGTCAAAGGGAGAGAAATAGATAGATAAAGGAAAAAAAAATTGACAAGAATAATTTTGTAAGGATTAACCTTGAAAGAGTGAGTATTCAATTGTCTTTTATTGAGATATAAATGGTTTTGATATGCATGTTCCCATCAATGCCAAAGGGGGAGATTGTTGGAAATATGGGAACCTTGCAACATGAGCATGAAGTGTAAATAGGATGTTTTGATTCTTCCAGTGTTGTCATTGATGTCAACATTATGGAAACATGGTGGAAAATATATTTGGTATACCAAAAGTTGATCTCTACCGGAAGCAATCTCTACTATTGAGCCACTGCGTTGGTTTTTGAGTCCAAAATTCACCGCAACATGATATATGACTCTTCTTTCTTAATCTCATTATTATGACTCATTCAGACAACTATATCCAAGATCTTGATGTAGTGCCCCTCAATTTTCCTTTTTGTTTTGGATAGTTACTTAGATTGTAGTTGGACATTATGATATTGTTTGATGATATTTGGATATTATGACACTTTTGATGCTCTGTTATGATGACACTTTTATATATGATGTTATGATGATACCATGCTTAGAAGATCGGTTTAATTGTTTATGTGAGCTATCATGGATATGAGTCTTATGTGATTGCTAGATGTATGTTTTATCATGATTTTTTATATCAGTTTATTGTGTGTCAATGTATTGGTGAAGGGGAACAAGGTCGCATCACTCGCTTGCAAGTGCCTTGTGACACTACAATTTTCCCTTCATGGTGTGATTGACTATTTACCTATGCACATGTTCAACCATGTGGTTTGCTACAAGTTGTAAGTACAAGGCATCGACTCCACCTAAATTGCTAGGTTTGAGTGTGTCTTAATCCCAATGGAGGTTGTTGTTTTGGAGATAGCATCGCTTTCCCCATGTTGAGCCATCGTCCTCATCGAGGATGAGTATCCTGTGTCACACCTGTCTGTAAGGTTAGTTTGAGTTGTGTTGTCAATGTTATTGTCATTTTACTTTTGGTTTCGTCTTGCAATTAGGTATTACGTGATAGTATATTCATTTGGGTAATGTTCATTTTTGTGCCCTTATTTGATTATTACGTTAAATAAAGATTATTGAAATAAAAAGGGCTTTGGAATAATTAAATGAAAGCTTTTATATAGTTTATGCCTTGATTAAATCAAATTTATTAAAGTCCTTATTCGATTTTAATAAATTAAACTTTATGGTTTAAAAGGAATTATTTAAATAAATATATTAAATTATGATGATATGAAAACAAGTGGGAAATAAAGAGTTAAATGAATAAATTAATATTTAATTATTCAATTCATTGGTGTGTAAATCTTAAGCTATGATTCAAAAATTATAAAAATAATAATAAGTTGAATAAATTGTAAATAGTGGAGAAAAATTAATTAATAAATTTATTGAAGTGGAATGCAGTTACAGATGGGGTAATAAATAAAGTAGTGGGAGTTAACTAATAGAGGGGCTTTTGGATTATTTTCAGAGAAAACTAATCTTGCATTTTGGTGTGTGGGAGTTTCTTGTTCTTGAAGTTGTTTCTCTGTTCTTGGAAATTTTCTTGGGGGTTTGTAGTGTTGTGGAATCTTAGAAGGAGTAGAAGCTAGAATTGGTAGAGATTTGCATCAAAACTTCAGCTCTGACAAGTGTATAAAATCAGGTTCCATTGCTATTATCCTTCATCCTTGCAAAACTTGAATTGAAATTTTTAGTAAATAAAATCTATGGGAAATACTTTGAACCTCTCTATAAATTAAATTGTGCATAGAAAAGCTTCTTGCACAAAAAATGATATTATTTTACTTTATTATGTTTACCAAGATTGCATTTGAAAGGCGTCCACCACTTGCATGCTTCTTTTGCCCATGTGATACGCCATGGATTTATGTTGGTCATTCTTAATAGCTGAACTATATCTAGGAGTTTATTATGGTGTGGTCATTTTGCTTATGTACTATGGCTTGCAGCCATACCTTCCCTCCATTGAACTTATCATGTATTTTGCATGTCTTTTCTTGACCATGATAATAGGTGTGAACTGATAGATCTCACCTTTTTTTGAAACCAGCTTATCTTAAAACGCCTCATGCTCATGTAGGATTGTGAATGGAGATTAAAACATATATATATATATATATGTATGTATTGGGTCATGGATTCGATGTTATAAGGAGTTTGTATTCTGATCTAGGTGGCGCTGTAAGTGTTGGTCGTGGCTGTAAAAAATCTTTTGTATTCGATTTTATTAAGTTTTGCACATACACTATGATTGTATCGATAGATATATGCCTATCGGCTAATAATTGTGTCACTGTTTTACATTTAAAACCATACATTCCATGTGGCTATCTATCATATATCATCCTATCAAGAGACATACACATATTTCTCATTAGTTTATATTCTCAACGTGGGTTCCACATTGCCAAGTCATGAAAATTTCAGGGTTGCTTACTAATATTATTCTTGTACACGACTTATTCTCAAGCTTTGTGCTAGGCATTGTTAAATGCAGAGTCAAATGGCACTACACAGTAAGCACCCAACATATTGGGGAAATTCCTCTCACCTATGACTATTTAGTGTTTGATGATTCACCAAATCATTCCTTCATTAGACCAATGTTGTGCGACTAAGTCTTTTTATTTATCTGCACCTCACTCATTTTAAACTTTCCCTTTAAAGGTATAGTCCTGGCTGAACACTTTCTCCATGTGGTGATTCCTTATTCATCACATTGGACAACGCTTATTGCAGTAAATCCAAGCTCATATTAAAATATAATTTAGTGTATTGGTCCATTACCATTGATCTCCAAACTCTAAAGTATCTACAAGTGGTATTCGACCCATGTTTAACCAATATTTGTAATGTCTTTCTTTTCAAACATATATTAATGTGATGTCATTAATGATAACATACTATTACTTTTGGTAGAAATTTGAAGGGGATTATGTATGCTGCAGAGATATGAGTGGTGAAAGGATATTGTGGATATTTGAAATATATAGGGATATATCCATGACATAAAGGAAATAGCGCATAATTGATTTGGTGCTTTGGAATCCTAGTAGGTTTTCCAAGGGAGTAAGGATATGGGAGAATTCAAAGGGTCCATGGACATATCTCTTGATTGAGTCAAGTTAGGGAAAAGAGACACTTGAAATCTCGTTACGAAATTTTGGAAGTTGAATGAATGTTGTGGAGAATCAATGGTGAATGGGATGGATCTAGAATATGGTCAAATACCCGGATAAAAGAGCTTTGCAAAAGTGGAGGCATTATATATATATATATGGTTCATGCAATCGAAGGAATTTTGTAAGTAGTCACATCCTATAATCTGTATTCACTATTCACATTGTATTTATTTATTATCAATGACTATATATATATATTAGTATGGGGGTAAGTGCACCAAGATGGTCGCACTTTTGTGGCCAAACAAGAAAAAAACAAGCCATAACACGTTCGTGTTATGACTTTTTAAAAGTGAATTCAAATATCATTTCTCATTTCATTTTTTCTGTGTTTTAGCTCCACCCGCAGCCAAAAACCCTATCTTACGCGCTCACATTCTTGGAGAGGTGATTTCTTGAAAATTCATCAACAACAATTGGATTTCTTCACAAATATGGCACCACGACGATGAAGAGATGCAAGAGGTAAGTATTGTTTTGAATTTGTTAGTTTTAAATTGATTTTATTTGTTTTAGTTTAGAAATGATTTTTTTTTAATTTGTAAGAAATCCTCAACAAGAGGAGGAAAATCCTCAACAAAATCAACCTCCCCCACCATTCTCTCAATACCCTCCTGGCACTCAAGAAAATTTGAGGAGTGAAATTGAAAACAATAGAAAAGAAGTTGAGGATCTTATTAGTAGGTTGAGTGATCAAAATTCTTCAACCACAGAAAGAATAAATCTAGCAGATTCATTGAAGGATTTGTTAAGAAATGTAAATGCAATTACCCAACAAATATCTGGATGGAAAAATAGGAGGCAAACATCGAGGGCATATTATGCAGAAAAATTATCATAGAAACAAGTAAAAGATTTAAAGATTACTAAAGGCGATTTGTGCTCTCTATTCACTGACTCTAGAACAAATCAAAATCTCACCCTCAATGCAAAGAGGTTTTCTATTCATTGGTGCCACCACCAAGAGATTAGGAACCGTTTTTATGACAGATGGTATATGGTCTTTGATTACCCACCATGCAATAACTGTGAAGTCCCCCAATATTTTCTTAGGAAATTATACTATGAGTTTGTATTGAACTAAATCCTGAATTATTTTGATATGAGGGAGTTTCAAGGAAGAGGTGGGGGGTTAGCACAGGATAGGCCCGATGCACAGCCGGATCCTACACAACAGGGGAGATGACCTCTCGCTAGGCCACCTCGTGAGCAAATTGTGATGCCTGCAATTGCAAAGGAGAGTGTTGATGTAGAGACTTTGCTGGCGATCACATCCTTGACTCAGAGTTTCATCCACCACACTAGCCCCATTGTGCAGTGCAATCTAGGGGAGTCTTTAGGTGGTGGCCTTCGAGGCCATGTGTGTCGATCTTGCAGAGCCACTTGTTCTATGACCCTACTGGTCCCCAAGAGGGTGCTACACAGGATCCATATGCTTCTATGCAACCTGATCTATATGCATCTATGGGGATGGAGAGGGTGGCTGACATTCTGCATGATGCATATGGTATTGATAGTCAGGTAAAATTCAACATGTTCATTGAATTTAGTTTATTAAATTTCGATTGTGAAATGCAAGATTAACTAATTTAGTTTTATTATTTTAATAAAATTGCAAGGGTCCAGATGTTGACCACACGGTACACCAATCAATCTACTTATTTTTGCAGTACACCTATCAGTGGGGTATGTAAAGTTAGTAAACAATTATAAATTTATTACATGTGTTAATAGCATTGTTTTATGAATGGTATTTTAATATGTGATTTTGAATGTTGAACAAGGTGTTGTTGGAGGTTTCAAGGAGACACCTCCGAGTGCGAGTAGATTTGCTCAAACTTTCACTGAGGTAATATAGAATAAAGGGAACTTAAAGTTAATGAATTCTAAGTTTAATCTAGATTTGTGTATATATAGTCATAAGAGTATATGGGTTCACTAGGTTATCATTTAAAATATTTTAAGAATGGTCCTACCATGATTTTTTGTCTTAGAATTCCTACACTAGCAAGCTATATATAATAAAAATTTAACATGGAATTGACAAAGGTAGAGCTACATTCTACTCCATCCTATATAATTTTTTGTGATGTCAACGTAACCAAGAATAAGACGATGGATGTCCTACATGATGTCAATGTAACCAAAAATAAAATTTCTATCCTCGACCCTATCTATCAGCCAAGAATCCTTCAATATCTCCTAGATGCTTGGAGATGCTTAAGACTAGGTCAAAATACCCTATATTCTCTTCATTTGTTGCATAGCTCATCAAGTTTCCCTATATGTTCTCTAACTAATCATGATTGCATGGAAAGAAGTTATAAGTACTCATTAAACTCTCAACTATTGAAGCCTCCTCAAACTTTCCCATAGGACGTGGAAAATGCTTAGAAATGATTAAATTCCCTAATAGGGTGTGGGAGATCTTTTAGGAAAACATTTGACACTAATTTGATCCATTGAATTCTTCTTCATTCTTATATATTCCTCAAATATACCTTGCAATACCCCTATCATACCTAAATCTACTACATTCATGTCCTTGTTAGCTAGCATGTAGGTGATATAGTATGGTCCATGAATTTTTATGTCTTCTTTTTTCATTTTTCTATACAGTCCTCTTTTATCTCACTACTAGGTCCTCACATAAAAAGAAAAGAAAAACATTACTTCTTTTTCTCATCTAAGGCCCCCTTAAGGTTTTAAACCCCTTAGATGCAAGTATTCAAAGCACATCAACCATGTGGTACAAATGACTAAATCCCAAAGATGATCTGTAGCAATGAAAGAGTTTGGAAAGGTAGAGAGAGCTACACTGGTGACTCAGGAGACACTTCAGCTTTCAAAAACAAAGCCAATTAGGCTGGCAGACACGTGGATCAGGACAACATTTGGTGGAAGAGGAAGAAAGATGACTAGAACTCTGGAGGCCCACCATACTAGATTTTGATATTCAACCATGAGAGCAGAAGAGAGAGCTGATATCATGTATCAAAACGTTAAGCATGCATTCTTCTAGCCAATGGATAAGGAGATGATTACTTTTCTTCATTTTCATTTGCATAACCATATCACGGCGTGGGAACCATGAAGACCAAGGATGTCCAGTTTTATTTGGAGGTAATGGATGTGGTCCAAACTTGAGGAGGGGCAAGAAGGTCAATGTATGATCTTGATTAATGATAGAAGAGGGGTTGGTTAGACAAACCAGGGGCACCTAGTCATGAGTAGGGACCTATAGGTTAGATTGGTGAAGCAAATTCTACCAAGGAGGTCTTACAATGAAAGGCCTAGAGCAGGTACATACAAGGAAAGGCTCCTGCCTGCCTACTCCTCTTCCTCTGTTTGAACCTCCTTGAGGTCCTCTACCCCTATTATATCCACCTCTTGTAGATGTTTCACCTCCATGCTCTGTGAGTTTTGACTCTCCTTGGTTTCTTTGGTCATTGCCTCTATCTTGGTAGCCACCACGTTGTCCTCTTTGATCTCTTTGATCTCTGCCTTTGCCTCTACCCTTAGAAGTCTGATCTTGCTTCCTCTTACTCCTCTCTTCAATCTTTAGTGCCAATTGATAACATTGGTGCATTGTTTTGGGGCTTAAGAGAACCATCTCCTCTTGAATGTTCCACTTCAAACCGTTGAGATACCTTGCCACCTTGATAATTTCATCCTCTGTGGCATTGGACCTCATGCAAAGTCTTTGAAACTCCTCAAAATAAGAACTCACATCCTAATCTCTTTGCCTCAAACTCTATCTCCTCTTATGCAACTGAATTTCATAGTCTTCAGGTAGGTATGCTTCTTTCACCTTGGCAACCATTCCCTTCCAAGTAGAGATAGGTTGCTTGCCTTCCTTCTCCCTCTCTGTCTAAATGAATTTCCACCATGTTAAGGTAGAACCTCTTAGTCTTGATTTAGCCACCTTTACCTTATGTGCTTCAGTAGCTCCATCACACTCAAAATGGTTTTCCATTCCCTCTATACAATCCATAACTAAATCAGCCTCAATCTTTCCACTAAACAGTGGTACTCCTTCAAGTGCTTTTCCACTCAAAGCCTTCAATGCTTTCAAGAAGGGATCCTCCTTCAATATAGAGCCAGGTTCAGGGATTCTATCCTCCTCTACAACCTCTTCTTCTTTTTCTATTCTTCCATCAAACTGCATAACATTCAGTGCTTGCCCAAGTTGGTCTAACTTCTCTCTCAATACCCTATTGTCTTCCTCTATTTCTTCAACCCTCTTGGCCAACTCAGCATTTGTCACCATGATGCTAGAACCGCTAGACTTTGTCTCTGACATACAAGATCAATCCCAAATCTTTTGCTTGCTCTGATACCAATCTGATAGGGAGAGGGGTTAGAGGAATCAATCACTGGTTCCTACTCTAGGCCTTTCCTTGTAAGACCTCCTTAGTGCTTTGCTTCACCAATATAACCTATAGGTCCCTACTCATGGCTAGGTGCCCCTGGTTTTTCTAACCAACCCCTCTTCTATCACAAACTCCAACCACCAAGTCCACCTTGGTTCATTGCCACAACTCTTCCTTAGCCTTTACACTATACTAACGACCAATCTTCCTCAACACTCCATCAACTCTTGCAGGGGTAGTGATAAGTCTTAAAAGGCTTCAAACTTTCCTCCAAAGGTGTTTGAACAACCTCCAAGACTTCAACTTCCCATCGCTCTCACCAATCCTTTAGCTAGGGTTTGAAAGGCTAGTAGCCCTTGAGCCCCTATTAGGTCTCCTTCACCTACAAAACAGGTTAGAACTCACAAATCTCAAAATGAATTCCCACTCTTTTTGCAAGGTTCTTGGTTCACATGGACAATACTCAAATATTCTTGAGGTCTTAGCCTTCCACTGTCCGTACAAAGCTCAAACATGAAATGGAGCAAAAACTAGGGTTTTAAGCCTTCCCTTGATAGTTACCAAACTTCCAATTTGTTTACACACCAAATGGAAAGATGGAGCCTCCTCCTTCATGTAGTAACAAGGTAACACACCACCCTACCTCCTCCAAGAAGAAAATCCTCAATGGCTCAGCACCCCTGCAAGATTTGTGACCTGCACAACAAGTTTTTCCTAGCCAGACTTGCACTGGCTCACCTAGGGCATCACTTTGCTAGCAACTCCTGCACTCAAAAAAAACCTACCAACTAACATATGTACAAGCATGGTGTCTAGGAACTATTTCCAAAAGGCCATATAGTTTGTACAGTGGAAAAGTGCTCTAGCACCCCATTTACTCAACACTGCCTGTTTCAGGCCAACAAGCACAAAGAAACCAAAATATTTACAAAGAGACAAGAAAATGATTGAAAGAACTATCTAAAGGCTACAAAAAACTTGTACTAGATTTATTCTACATCCTACACACAACACAGAACCAGATTTAATCCATTAGAGTCTTCTTTCAAACCAAAAAATAGAAAATTTCACTCAAAAAATTGTTTTCCTTCAATTTCCAACAAAACAATCCTTACAAATGTACTTTCAACCTTGCACAAAGGTCAAGGAAACCTTTAAATATGCTTTCCCAATAGTTATTTTTCCAATGGGCTCTTCTTGGCCTCTCAAACACAAAAGGAGCATGTTTTTGCAAAAATTGTCAATAATTGCAAAAACCTCCATTCCTAAACTTTGGACTAGAACCTTTTTGTTTCTCACCCATGGTCAACATGACCTTATTAGAAAACATCATTCCAACCACAAAAATTCCTGAAGGCATACATCTAAGTTGATAAACTCATTCTATACTTCCACATTTTGCCTAGTGTGCTCTCTATTGCTTCCTAGGTGCTCCTGCACCAATGAAATTAAGGAAGAACAGCAAGAGAGGAACATGAAAAATAAAATCAATACATAGTTTCAAGGATTTTTCAAGTGAGTAAGAGAGCTATGGGAGCATCCTCATCTAAAATATTTTGAACTAGAGTTTTATATACCATTTAGAGAGCTTGGTTTCCATGGAGTTCCTTTCAAATCCTCTGCTTTTATTGTTCCTATGGTAAATTTTTTGGTAGAGCTAGTGGAATTACCTTTCTTAGTAATCACTATTAGTGAGATTGATATTATTAACCTTGAGAGAGTAGGACTTGGGAAAAAGGGATTTGATATGGCTATTGTTTTCAAATAATTAAAGCGAGATGTAGTCCATATGTACGCCATTCCTGAATCTTCACTTGATGGCATCAAGGAATGGATGAACTCCATGGATATAAAGTATTATGAAAGTAGAATGAACTTGAACTGGCAACCAATTTGTAAGACTATTACTGATGATCTAGATAAATTTATTGAAGATGTTGGTTGGGAATTTTTGAATATGGAAGCTAGTGATTTCGATTTTGGTAATTCAAAAAAGTTAGATCAAGGATATGAACCCTCTAATGTAGAAGAGGAATCATAATTAAATTTCATACAACCACCATCAAGAGTGTTACAATCCAATCAACAAGATGGAGGGAATTCTTATATAAGGATAATTTTCAATGTTGCAGGTACCAGCTTTAATGCCAACTACAATGGCAACATTGAAATTCCCTAGGAGTATTTATGTTAAGAAAATTTCCTTTAGATGCAAGGATTCAAAGCACATCAACCATGTGGCTTAATTTATATAATAAGTTGTACCATGATGTTCACTATGCATTCCTCTACTCTTTCAACTATCAAATGTGCCATTGCCTTGTCATTGATCACCATCATATTCTCCTTTTCATGATTATTTTCTCTATCATCTTTGGTATAAACACTTGACTATTATATTTAACTCAAGTGAGGAAACTTAAAAATCATAATGATAGGCCAAAGAAAGAATATTAAGTCTTTTCATGGTAAAAGGAGACCTCAATTTAATCACTGTCATCCTCAAAAGGTTAATTCCATTGTCAAACATTTATTGCATATCTTAAACTATGACAAGCGTTTAATAAGGGTTTTAAAGAATAGGCCCTTGACAAGTTAGCTCCATCATTTTTTATTGTCGTTGTAACTTTATTTAGCTCTTACTCCATTCCTTGCAATAGTGATACTTGGATTTGTCATACTTAACTTAGTTGGCTACTATCAAAGCTCCTTTTGACTAGGTCATCTCTTCTTCTCATATTGGTTGTCATATTTTACATTGTGTTTTGACGGTTTTTCACTTAAAATTTGTCCTAAAGGGTCTTTTTTTTTTCAATGTGATTGTCCTAGGTTATTGCTTTTTAAAAAATTGATAATCATATTGTTGGTTACATTGCATTACACATCATTCAAACTCAAAGCATTACTTCAAATTCGATAACTATTTTGTGATTGAATAATTTGTTGTTTTATTTTCGATGTTGGTGAGAGAAACACCGCCAAATGTAACAAGGGCAATGCATATCGGTGTTTCTACCGCAATACAATCCTTGATGGCTCTGATAGGGGAGGTATGAGGAAAATTACTAAATTTCAATTTACATTCGTTGTTATAGATGAACTAGTTCTAGTGAAAAATCAAACCATTATTGATTCATAGTTTAATTCCTATTCAAATGATTTATATAGGGCTCGAGCATGCCTGAGCATTAGCATGCAAATATTTCCATCGAGGAGAGTGATCGTTAGATGGCTGTAAGTGATTAAATTTTGTTAAATATATTAATTTTTATAATGTAATTTCTATATATTAATGTCTTTACTTCTTATTGTAACAGTTGAAACTTGACCAGGAGCTAAACCCAAGGAGGAGTAGCAGGAGCACTCCTCAATAGAAATGGGTGACAGATTTATCACCATCGGGTCACCCAGGAAAGGGAAAGAAAATTGCATTTGAACCAGAGCATGGAGAGAAATGAATTTTGAATGTAGAGCCCTTTGTTGTATGCCTACATGGAAATTTTGTACATATTTTGTATTTGATATATTTGACATTGTAATCCTATATGGCATTCTCGTAAGCCTATATGGATTTTTTGTAACTATATTTTATACTTATATTGACATATATTGATGTACATGCGTACATGGCTATTTGATTAATACAAATCTTTTTTATCGATGGTGTCCATATTTGCATTATAAATTCATGGTTCAATAGATATGAGTTACATGTATTCAAGTGTATACTTTACAACTTATGCATGTATACCTTTTGACTTACATTGGAACATCGAAAAGTGTGAAAATTTGTGTTTGGAAGTCAAACATAAGCCAATTTTTCAATTCTCAGTTCTTGCATACTCGATCTTATGGACTTATTCCTTCCTAGCACATATTGTGAATCTTTCTCATTTGGTGCAGAAGACAAATTCCTCATTTTTGAACCACTGTTTTCTTGTTTTCCTTCCACACAGAAAAATGTTCACACTTTTCAGATTGATCAATGATCAATAATGGCTGATTGTAAACACTTGACATTTTTATGTTTTGAACTTTAATTTATAATTTTGTAGTTTATATTCATAACATTGGTGCATTACGGTGCACATCTTTCAAACTCAAAGCATTGCTTCTACATTGCATAACTAATAACTAGATGGCGATAGATGACAAATTTCAATTACAATATAGTTTTACAAAAGTCAACCTAGCGGTTAATACAGTACTTCACGATACATAACTAATAGCTAGGGCGGTGCCAATTGCCTTTGTCATGGCATTCTATGATACCACATTTCTTTGAGAGGCATTTTTTTCAAAGCGATTCTTGCCTTGTCTATACTACCACATTTTTCATACATGTCTACCAAAGCATTTTGTCAAATAATTCAAGTGTTGCCTTGTTGCAATGGCTGAAAGCCTAAAACAATTGCTTTCGAACAAGCTATGGATGCTTGGAAAAAATCTATCAAAAGCATAATAGTAAGAAATATCATAGACAAGGCAGTGAAATATTTGAAAAAATGCCTCAAAGAAATGAGGTCTCATGACCTAAAAAGAAATGCCAAACCAATCAAAAATATTTGATTGTCATGGCATTCCCTCCTCATGAGACCTCATTTCTTTGAACATTTTCAAAGAGTTCTTGCCTTAATCAATAACTTCTTTACATTTTTCATACACATGTCTATCAAAGCATTTTATCAAAACCAATTCATTGCCTTGCTGCTATGGCTAAAAGCCTAAAGCAGGTGCTTTCAAACAAGCTATGGATGCTTAGAAAAAATCTATCAAAGCATAATAGTAAGCAATAGCATAGACAAGGGAATGAACTATTTGAAAAAAATGCGTCAAAGAAATGGTGGTGGAATATCAAAATGCTTCACTTTGTTGCTATGGTTGAAAGCCTAAAAATAGGTGCTTCCAAAAGCTACATGGATGCTTCTTGAAAAGATCTATCAAAGCATAATTAATAGTTAATAGCATAGAAAAGGCAATTGAACTGGTTAGGGGCAGCCTCAAAGAAATGTGGTCTCAATGGTGATGGAATGCCACACAATCCATAGCAATTCTTTTCTGTCATGGCATTCGGCCATGTCATCTCCATCACCATGAAACCACATTTCTTTGAGGCATTTTTTCCAAAGAGTTCATCGCTTTGTTTATGCTAACACATTTTTCATACATGTCTATCAAAGCATTTTATCAAACAGTTCATTGCCTTGCTGCTATGGCTAAAAGCCTAAAACAGGTGCTTTCGAACAAGCTATGGATGCTTGGAAAAAATTTATCAAACCATAATAGTAAGCAACAAGCTGATGCAATACAAATATTGCCAAACCACTCAATAGGCCCATTCAAACTACCACAATTCAAGTTACGTCAGGCCCATATCACTGAGACACAGCTCGAACAATAGGAGGAATGGCCTATTTCAACATACTACACTCAAACCCTTAAGGGATCGATCTGGTTGAACGTAGCTCAGAGCGATTCTGCATGTTTGAGTGCGAAAGAGGACCATTCCTAGCGTAAAAATGCCTATTTTAATGTGTTGGAATAGTCTGTTTGGTCACACGAGTTGCAGAACGAAAATTGCACCACCTTGCAACTTTCCACTGCTTCCATCTGACACTTTTTTTTCCATCAACTGAAAACTGAACACCATAAGAAAACCACTCTGAGAAAACAAAAACTGAGAGAGGTTATTGTAGAGGGGCCCAATGCTATCCCATAGGATTAGACAAGAAGTTTCTAAACATCACGATGTCTGAGTAACCTCATGCTGAAGTTTGCAGCCATTTTCCCCTTTGGACCCTTAAGGGATTGATCCGGTTGAATGTAGCTTGGAGCGATTCCGCCTGTTTGGGTGATAAAGAGGACCATTCCTAGCATAAACATGCCTATTTGAACGCGTTGGAACAATCCGTTTGGTCACATGAGTTGTAGAACGAAAATTGCACCACCTTGCAACTTTCCACTGCTTCCATCTTATACTTTTTCCATCAACTAAAAACTGGATACCACGGAAAAAACACTCTGAGATAAAAAAAACTGAGATAGGTTATTGTATAGGGGCCCAACATAATCCCATAGGATCAGATGATAAGTTTCTAAGCATCACGGTGTCCGAGTAACCTCATGCTGAAGTTTGCAACCATTTTGCCCTTTGGACCCTTAAGGGATCAATCTGGTTGAACGTAGTTCAGAGCGATTTCGTGTGTTTGGGTGTGAAAGAGGACCATGCCTAGTGTAAAAATTCCTATTTGAATGTGTTGGAACAGTCCATTTGGTTACACGAGTTGCAAAACGAAAATTGTTTGCACTAGACAACCAAATTTGCTTGTAAGTGCTAAAACACTAAATCGGGTGTAACATGCAAACCAAAATGAATCTTTATAGGATAAATACATTTTAGGGTACCCATTTTGGGCATTAAAAACATATATTGATTTTAGATACACTTGTTTTGGAACACATGCCTGCTGTCCCAACTTCTTTGCTTCTAAAGAACCCTAAACATGCAGTGAGTTTTGCTTGTTTTGTGTGGATTTTTCTTAAAGAGGTACTTAGGAGTGATGGAAATGGTTGTAATTAGTTTGTATGAATCTAAATCATGGATTTGGGGTGAAGGGGTGAGCCTAGGTAATCAAAATCCTAGTGTGATCAGCAAATTAAGCCTCTTGGGGATAGTGATACATTGGTCCATGGTTGTTCTTCCATCCACTGTCAAAAAGTGAGACTTTGGGGTCTTGTAGAGGCATATCATAGTTGCCTAAATTCAGTAGTTTGAGCCTGGTATAGGCTTGTGGGTGGATTTTATTTAGACTGTCCTACCTTTGAAAAATCTGTTGTCCCACCAAAACAAGGCCTGAATAGCCCCCTTTTCCAAAGCAACCCTATTCAAAACTTATCACCTGACCATGAAACTTTGTACAGCATCTGAAATTGTTCCCAAACCAAGTATTTTCTAGGTTTTAATCTCCTATGACACCCTCAATATGCTCAAACACGAAACCCTCATGAAATTGCTCCAAAAACTAGGGCCTCTTGAAAAATTGGCTTCCACACACTTCCCGAATCTTCTCTTTGACTTTTCACCATTAAATCATCATTCTTAAACACCTTCAACTCAAAAACATGCCCCTCATTAAGGTAGATCTTTTGTTGCTACACTTTAAGGATTATTTTCATGCAATTTTCAATGTGAAATCTCTGTGTACACCCTATCATTCCTCCTTCCTACACATTATTTTGTTAGATCTGTATTATACATATAAGGATTGATCCATTTCACAAGTCACAACAACATTCTTTCATGAAATGGATCAAATATCCGATGGTAAAAATTGTTCCTTGACCAAACTCTTCATCCTTTCCCATATAGAAACTTTTGCCAACCCTCTAGCCATCCTATCATTCTGAAAACTAGTCCACCATGTCAGTGTTGTACCTCTCAACTTTGTCTTAGAAAACTTAACCTTCCTCTCTTCTTCCATCTCTTCAAACTCAAAATAGTTTTCTAAGGCATCAAGCCATCCTAACACCTCTTCACTATCCATCTTCCCCTGATAGATAGGCAACTCTATGTGACTCTTTCCTCCATGACCTTGTGCTGCTTTCAACAATCTTATGAACTTCCTTTCCTCAAGGTCTTCTATCTCATATGTTGGTTGTCTTTGAGTTACCCGCACATGCTCTTTTTCTTCATCATTGTCTTCTTGTTCTCCTTGTTCTCCTCGCCTATTTCTCTCAAGGCTATTGATCCTAGCCTGCATAGCTATTGATCAAGGCTATTTATGGAATGAAAGTAGACATTGCCATGAGTTGTGATCCTAAAGGGTATATCAGTAAAATGAGGGTAGAGAGGGGTAGATCTCATATCTACCATCATTTCCATGCATCTAATGATGTGATAAGGAACCTCAAAACTAATAAGGAGGTCAGAGAAAGGAAAAGGAAATGGATGTTCATGGTCCAAACAAAATAGAAGAGGATAAAAATAATCATGCTTATGTTATTCCTTTGCAAAGTACACAAGTCCCATGGAAATGATGGAGAAGATGTTTGTTGCCATGGCAGATGGGAATTTTTCTAGCATGATGAAGTTGGCAGAGCAAGAGAAAAAGGGATGGAAGTTGAACAACTTGTTCAACAACAAGCCTTGTCAACAGAATCATCAGCACAAGTTGCTCACAGCCAATCAATGCAAACTCTTGATGCACCCTTGGTTGATTATTCAAAGAATCCAAAAGAAAGGGAGAGTGTGCAAGAGGAGACTATGAAGAATGTTCCTAGAGATGAGGAAGTGAACTAACACTTCCCTTCTCCCCAAATCAATCAAGGTGATGAACAATTTCCTAAAAATAGGCTAGCAGTTAATTTTTATGATGAGAACTCTGTTCCCAATGATGTCAAAGTATTAGCTTGTAGCTAGTTCATGGATGATGATACCTTTGTTACTACAAATGACTTTAGAGACTTCATCATCAAAGTGAAGAAAAATGAACTTAATGAAAAATTGGATAATGAAAAGGAGTTGACCCATCTACGTATGAATAGGTCACTCAACAAGTTATCTAATAAATAGATTTTCATGCTTATAGAATCACTTTGGAAGAAGGGAGGAGATTAGTTAAAGAAAGTGGTATTCTTGTGTTTCTGATAGGGAGGGGGTTGGAGGAATCAATCACAGATTCCTGCTCTAGGTCTTGCTTGCAAGACCTCCTTGGTGTTTTGGCTTTCCACCTTAACCTATAGGACCCTTCTCAAATTTAGGTACCCCTGGTTTGTCTGGCCAACCCCACTTCTATCACAATTCCATCTACCAAGCTAACCTTGGTGCAATGCTCCAACTCTTCCTTAGCCCTTAATCAATCCTAAAGGCTAACCTATCCTCAACTCTCCATTAGTTCTTGTAGGGGTGTGGGAATGTCTTTAATGGCTTCAAACCAACCTCCTAGGGTACTTGAAGCTTTAATGGATTGATATAGCATCAAGACCTATGTAGGATGTAGAGTGGTGTTTCTACAAGATTTGTGTGTCATTAGATAGTCGTTTTATTCATTTTCAAGCACTGTTTGTAAATAAGTTGGATTCCACACTGTTGCTGGTCTGAACCAGGCAGTCTTGAGAAAATGGAGGTTTAGATCACTTTCCCACCATACAAATTGTATGGCCCTTTGGGAATAGTGACTAGACTTCATGTGTGTAAATATGGTAGGATTTAGGGTTTGTGTGAACACAGGAGTTGTTGGCAAAGTCTTGCCCTAGGCAAGCCAGGAAGAGTCTGGCTAGGGAAGATAAGAAGTGCAGAGCACATAACTTGTAGGGGTAACTAGTTCTTGATAAATTGCTTTTTGGAGGAGGTAGGAAAGTTTCTTACCTAGTTGGCACATGAAGGAGAAAGTTCCATTAGTTCAATTGATGTGAGAACAAGTTGATAGTTTGAAAACAACCAGAAAATGGCTTAAAACCCTAGGAAATGACCATTTTCAAGTTTAAGCATTGTACGGACAGTTAAAGCTTAGGACCTAAAAAATATTTGAGAGGTGTTCATATGGGACAAGGACCTCAAAGAAAGATTGAGGTGGTCTTTTGAAATGTTTGAGTAATAACCAGTTGTTTTGGTGATGGAGACCTAATTGGGGGTCATGGACTAGTAGCCTTCTTAACCCTAGATGAGGGTTTGGTGAAAGCGATGAAAAGGTGGAGTTTTGGTGAACCTTCAAGAACCCTAGGAGGTTGGTTTGAAGCCATTGAAGACATCTCTACACCCCTGCAAGAACTAATGGAGTGTTGAGGATAGATTAGCCTTTAGGGTAGATTAAAGGCTAAGGAAGAGTTGAAGCATTGCACCAAGGTTAACTTGGTAGATGGAATTGTGATAGAAGTGGGGTTGGCCAGACAGACCAAGGGTACCTAAACTTGAGAAGGGTCCTATAGGTTAAGGTGGTGAAACAAAACACCAAGGAGGTCTTTCAAGCAAGACCTAGAGTGGGAATATGTGATGATTCCTCCAACCCCCTCCCTATCACTCTTCTTCTTCATCATTGTCTTCTTGTTCTCCTTGTTCTCCTCGCCTATTTCTCTCAAGTCTATTGATCCTAGCCTGCATATCTTCTCTCTCCTTCTACATTTCCTCTCTTCCCTTGCTTTAGCCTGCTCTCTTGCTGCTTCTTGTTCTCTTCTTTCCCTTCTCTCCCTTTCCAAGGTTTCCCTCAACTCCTCCAACTCTCTTGCTAATTGATTTTTAGGTGCCATTGCTGATTATTCAATCCCTAAAGGACCTACTTACTGCTCTGATACCACTATGATGTAGAGGATATGGGACTCAAAACAAAACTCAAAGGCTTGAAGTTTTTTTCAATGAAGTAATCTCAACCATGTTCTAAACAACGTTAAGGAAAGAAGCCTCAAAGTGCACTTATGACTCCAATCTTTCTCCTATGGACCCAAACCCTTGGAATGACATTAAGGGACACAAAAAAACTTGTCTTGAATTTTTTCAAAGCCCCAAACCTCTGACTCAAACAAAAACCTACTTTTCCACCTTGACTAGGCTTCCAGCCAACTAGGCCTCCAATGGTGGTTTTTTTGACTTTTCTAACAACTTTTCCAAAAGACTCACCAAACTAATGATTGAATTAGGTGTGTTTTGTGATGCTACACAACATACCAAAATATTGATAGCACTTGTTTTAGACCAATCCTTTCAAAAATCTATTGTCCCACCAAAACTAGCCTAAATAGCCCCCTTTTCCAAAGCAACCCTATTCAAAACTTATCACTTGACCATGAAACTTTCTATGGTATTTTAAATTGTTCCCAAACCAAGTATTTTCTAGGTTTTAATCTCCTATGACATGCTCCAAAAACTAGGGCCTCTTGAAAAATTGACTTCCACACACTTCCAGAATCTTCTCTTTGAATTTTCACCATTAAATCATCATTCCTAAACACCTTGAAGGAATTTGAAGGAAGATTTTAAGTATGACAGTTAATGAATAGAAAAATGTTAGAGAAGCAAGGGTTTCAAAGACCTATTAAGAAACCTTATGACAATTCAAGGCATCATACAAACACAATTTGAAGCACACCATTGAATGCAAGGATTTAGAGTTTAGAGGAGGTGTTCCAAGGGAATTTAAACTGAAATAGATGATAATGGCAAGATCACTAGTCTTAATGTCCAATTTGAGATGTGTTCCAATTTGAAAGGACCTAATGTCCTAATTTGAAATAGATGACTTTAAAAGGACCGAATGTCCAATTTGAGATGTGTTCCAAACTGGCTTAATGTGATGCAGAGCAAAGGAAGAAAAATCTCAATCCACACTCAACTTGACATTCATTTAACAAATTCTTGTTTCCCTTAAAATTTGGACTCTCTTTCCCTTCATAAAACCTTGAAAGGGCAGAATTTTCCATTGTTTTTTTTTATTTAATTGATCACTCAACTTGAATCACACAATCAAACATCTCAACATGACTTGGGGATGATGTAAAAACTCTTCACACAATAGAAATTGACCAAACAAATAGACCTTGTACCCAAAAACATCCATTCACCAATAGGATAGTCAAAATAAAAACTGATTAAAGGAATTAACCAGAAAATGAAGCATTCTTTTAGACTCCTAAAAATATCCTCCACAAGTTCCCAAAAGCATAGGATCAAACACCCACCATAAATGTATCAAAAGATTGACTTACAAGCCATAAAGGAGGCTTAACTAGGCCTGGATAAGGAAGTGTTCAACCTTTCAAGGCACACCCAAACACCCATAATTCCTTTAAAATATTCTAATAGGTTCCCCAAGACCTGTTCCATGCTTTTCATTCATTAGTATTGCACAAATACTCAAAAAATTATGAAAAGTGCATTTTAAAAACCATTTTCATGCATTTACAAGGGAAAAACTAACCTAGGGCATCAAATAACTTTTGTAAACCTCCATCTTTCACTCTGAAACAAATTTTAACATGAAGAAGGGCCCTAAACCTAACATTCTACCAATTTTTACATTTTTTCCACAGTGGAAATGGGAATTATGACCATTTTGGTGACCAAACCCTTGTTTGGTAGGGTTTCAGACCCTCTTTCACTAAAATTGAAGTAAATTTCTTAATACTTAATGAAATCAATTCAAATCACCACCAAAAGAAATTATTCTCTAGCCTCTATCAAACCATATTTATTATAGGGATTTACAATGCTGCTGTAGGTCGTACCAATTGAAGGAATAGTCAAAAATGCTGGAAAATCAAGAAAAATAGAGTTTTTTTAATATTCAAATGCTTCCAACTTCCAATCAACCTTCTGCCCTAACCAAAAGGAGGCCTTATAAACTTTTACACATCATTTCCAATGACCCTCAACTATTTTTTGAAAGAGGTAGCCATTGGTTAAGGGATTTACAACTTAAATGATGAGTTTACACAAATTACACTATGACAACATTGCATTTTTGAAGCAATTTTGACTCCTATCATCTAAGACCCAAAAATCCATTCAAATGACCCTGAAAAAACCTTATTACATCATCAAGACATCAATATTGCATGTTCATATACAAATTTGAGTTGTTTTTCCTTCATAAGCTAGAAGAGCAACATTTGTGCAAGATTGCAATTCTCACACTATTGACTTTGGTAATCTAAAAGACTCATCCTAATTCATGACTAATGATTTGGTAGACATGTATGCAAAATGTGGAAGCATAGAGAAAGAATGCAAAGTTTTTGATAGAATGCCTCAAAGAGATGTCATCTCATTGACTGCAATTATTGCTAAATATGCACAAAATGGATTTGTTGAAAATGCTTTAGAAAGTTTCAAGAAAATGCAATTGGTAGGTATAAATCCAAATTCCACAACCTTTGCCAACATCTTTCCTACTTGTACCAAAATGGGGGCTTTGGAACAGGGTATGAACATTAATCAAAGAATAAATAATAGAGGAATTTTGTTAGATGTTGTAGTTGCAACTGCCCTAGTAGACATGTATGCAAAATGTGGAAGCATAGACAAGGCTTGTGAACTATTTGACAAAATTCCTGAAAGAGATGCCATCTCATGGAATACGATGATTGTAGGATATACACAAAATGGATTTACTAAAAAGGCTTTAGAAACTTTCAAGCAAATGCAATTAGTAGGTGTGAAGCCAAATTCCATAACCTATGCCAAAATGGGAGCTTTGGAGTAGGGTAAAAACATCCATCAAAGCATAATGCCAGACGCCTTCTAAACTAAAATAATGGGAAGACATTAAATATGAATTTATTAACATAAAAAAATGAGACTTTCTAACAAATTTTACCATCAAGTATAAATTAATAAGAACAGTTGTGCATATACTTACAAATTAATCCAATGAACCATCTGGGTTTGCTATACTCTTTATTGTGTCAAGTATTGCCTCATGGTCAGACTCACAGACCTTCCACAAGGTCTTGTTCAAAGGTCTACCCTTATATTTGGTCAAACGAACATTGGATGCCACGACAAGGTTTGAGTAATGAAGAATCTTATGATGCATGTCAAATTCCTCAAACAACCAATGTTTAACACTCTTATGTGGGTACCTTGAGCCACGTTCAGTAACAACAACTGATCCTGTGGGGTATTCAATGTTTTCTTCATCTACAATTGGGGCTTCCAATTTATTTTTCCTCAACACAACGACACAAGTAATAGTCTGTACCTTCTTCGTTGTCTTCATCATCAATAACTGCATAAACATGCCTTGCATTTATATGTGCGGCATATCTCTTGAAAGTAGTCAACATTATGAATACAGTACAAAGTAAAATAACAATATGGAATTTCAAATACTAAGCAAGTAGATATATTACCTGGTTGAACTAGATCTAATACATGGTCAAAGTCAACCGACGATTCCATCTGTGTTAGTTCCAATGCCATCGGAGGGTGATATGTGTGAAGTGGGCTAAGATAAATTGTCAACCATTTGTCAACCCACTCCCCCTAACTCACAATCATTCGGGCTTGCATTGTACATGAAGCATGCCATCTTACGTGTATCGATACTCCATGAACCTGCATTTGAGCTAAGGAAAGAGTGCAACTCACTCGATCCTGTTAGTGTACAACAATCCTCATATGGTACAATGTTAGTATCATCCATCAACCAAAAAAATCTATGAACTGAAGATGTACCATAATTACCTGGACCCATCGAAGCATTACACCACTCGACGATTGATCTTGCATCTGTCAACTGTGCACTGTCTTGATACTTTAACTCTTCTCATGCTAATGCTCTTTTCACGCATGCTCCTGCACCATCATGCTCCCCCTTTCCATGTTTGGCTTCACAAAAGTTCCACATATGTTGAACACATGTAGTGAGATGCATCATGCACAACCAGTAGAACATGCGCACGTTCTTGAACTATGCTGCAGAGTTGTCTGACCATATTATATGTCGATCGTATGATATGCCCCTCTGAGCCAAATGGTTGTAG
>VDFB02266161.1:0-153036 GCA_007258455.2 Sequoia sempervirens
ACTCTAAAGAATTAGTGTTAGAGGTAGATGTTTGTGGACATGTGTGTATAGTTATGAGATAGAATTGGTAATAAAGGAGAGAATAGAGGCAATAGCAAGGCAAATACTTATAGGGTATATTATTTATCAGATGTTTTATGATTAATTTGTGTTATGAATGAAGAAATTTCATTTTTTTAACAATTTTTTAAATATTTTTGTTGATGTTTAAATTAATTTAGAAGAGACAATTCAAACATAATTAATTAAAAGATGAATCAAACTATAGATGTAATTATTCTCTCTACTATGTCACTAGTTAGTTAGCATTCAAAGCTTAAATGAAGGTCTTGTTATGCCTTGCATACACACCCCAACTTTTTCGCTTCACAGTGTTGAGGACCCCCTTTCTTTTTCTTTAGTTTTCTTTATGTGATGTTGTGTTGTTTCTTCCCTTTCCCTCTTTTTGTTTTGTTCTTCCCCTTTGCTTTTATTTTGGCCTCTAACTTAGTGTTTTTTGGCCTCTTTGTTGTTTGGTTCTAGGGTTTTCTTAAACCCTAGGATCCCTAGTTTGGTTTCCTTTCCTAGTCTTGAGCTTGTCTTTTTTGTTGTTTGTGTGTTGATGGACTTGTGCGTCTTGAAAGGATTTTTAACCCATGACCTTTGGTCTAAGTTCTTCTTTGGATCTCACTCTAGCCTTTCTTCTTGATTTAGTGGACTTCGGGACCCAAACGATTTTAGGGTTTGGAACCATTCCCTAATTTTAATTTCCTTTGGAACCTTCACTTTTGCACCTATCGAATTTATGCCAAGTGATTTGAATTTAACGTTGTGAGTATTTAATCAATTCCAATCAATTGTTTTGACACTTTGAATTTCATGCTCATAAATTCCTAAGCAAATTTATGCCCTAAATACTTCCTCCATTCCTTTGTTGCACTAATTTATCGATGAAATTTTGAATTTGGATCAAGTTTGTTGTAGTTCGAAAGCTTGGGCTTGGCTCACCACTTCATATTTCCTCCTTTTTCCTTGCTTGCATGTCTAGGTTGGTTCTTGTTATTTTGTTTTGTTTTTGCTTGTTTTTCCTTTCTCTTGCTTTGTTTGTCCTTGTTTTCGTCCTTTTTGTTATTTTTATTTCCTGTGTGTTGATTTAGGGATTTTCTTTCGACGAGCTTTTAAGTATTAGGTTAGCTGAATAAGTTTGGATCAATTCTCGGATTTCCCTGTCTTCAAGGAAAACCTTAGAGTTTCAAACACAACCATTTTTTATCATGCTCGTCAGGATATTGAGTCCCACAAAGACTTCTTCATCAAAATCTAAGAAAAATATGAAGTCTTTCCCTAGCTTTGAGCTTGAAATTTGTTTGTATTGGCTAGGTTAAAATCTAAAACTAGTTCCTTTTGGGATCCTAGATCCTAAAAGGATTTTGGAATCAAAGTCTGTAAGGGAAAATTCCTTACGAAGTTTTGACCCCGAGATCATCATCACTAAAGCCTAAGTTTGAACTTTCCTTTTTGGATCATGGGTTTTGAAAAGGACTCTAGGATCAAATCCCAAATTCTAACTTCCTCTTGAAGTCTTGATACCTGTTGTTCTACAAGTCATAAAACACCTAGTGTATCATCCCTTTTATGCTTTAGAATTCAATTTCTATAACTTCATGGATTGTGGAAAACTCATACCAACTATTTAATTTTTATGTATTTTTTTCTCCATTTCCCTATAAACAATAATAGGATTAGATTAGTTTTAGCTCTTCAAAGTTGTATCAGACAGAGAACCAACTCTATAACTAAAGGTTTGGCCTCAAATAAAAAGGTCCCACACCTTGAGGCCATCCCAGTGTTTCACTAAACGGTATATTATTTTGAGGTATCTTAAGGTATCACCTTGGTTCTAGTTATTGTATGTTTGAATGAATTTAGATAATTTTTTACCCATCTGGATAAAGGCACCAATTTTTTACTGAATTTTTCTCCCCATAATCCTCTATACACTAAAATTACATAAATTTAAACATATATAAATAGTTTGATTAGTTTTAGTGTGTTCCAACTACCACATAAGAATGACCCTAACATCAAAGGGGTTATCATAAAACACATTCATTAATGATTATGTGGCAAATAATCTATTTTAATAAGGTGCTTGACCCTAAGTCTCCCAAACTAACATATAGGCATGAAGTGAACCAAAATAGGGGTGCACTATTCGATGGATGTGGTTTGTGTCATGGTGAGTTGTGTGTTTATGTGATAATACCTATTACAATACCTTAGGGAAACTCCCATTAGTATTAAAAATTTAGAAGTGAAGGAGGTTTTACACACCTCAACAATTGGTCTTTAGTTGACTAACCTAAACATAGGTTTTGCGATATTCTTCCCATGTTTAACACCTCTAGCATTTGGGAGATTATCCAACCTTAAGGATTTGGGGTCCACAACTCAAATCACCAACAAGAGGAGCACTCACCACACCTTGTGGTCAGTCCAACATGGCAGTGGCATGATCTTCCTACTATAATAAAAAGGTTTCATATATTTGAATTAAATTATACAAATACTAAAATATATCTAATTTTTGAAGAAACTAATTATAACTAGATACATATGGTTTTAGTGTGAATTTATTGGTCTACCTTGTAACTTGTGACAAGTTGTACAACTATCAATGCAAAACATAATGATCTGATCAAGATGATATCTTGGAGCCACTCATCTACACCAAATAGTTCACAATATAATTCATTATTAAATATAAATTGATATGCACATTATGCACTTGAAACAAATTGAAATGTAACATATACTTGCATAAGATGATCACATAGTAAATCTAAGAATGATTTCTCCTCTATTGCAGATGTTGAAATAGATGCGCACGAGCAGGATCATAACGTGGTTGATTGCAGTTTTGAATAAAATGTGGCATCAACATGTGTGAGGTGTTAGGACTTGCATCATCTCATCCATGCTCTCTACCACTGACTTCAACTATCATGGGTAGCTTGGTCAATTAGATTTCCTGAGAGTTTACTCAATCCTCATAATTCCAAAACCACTACTTGTTGGTGAATGGGTGCACAAATACTAGGTGAAGAAGAAGAAACAATGAGTGGAATAGGCACAGGTTGATTTGAATTGATACATGTATGTGCCCTTGCACTATGTTGTGGCATGCCACCACCAACAACTTGAAATGATATGATGTCAAAAAAATTAGGTTTTAAACCCAATTCAAACTTCACCCATAATTTTTTCAAAAAAGACAATGACACCTTAGAATGGGAATGTGGTGGATGGTTAAATACCATCCACCATCACTCCAAAAAATGTGCCACAATCTATAGATGCCTACACCACCTAATTGAAATTCTTTTTTTGTTGGAGGTATAGGTTGATTTTTGGAAGGATTAATAAAGTATGGGGTTGTAGTGTAGAAAAAAGTACTCCTTGCTTAATTAAGGAATAATTAATGATAAATTGGACTTAATGTCACCTTGATCTAGTGTTGTGAGGTGTTTTACACATCCACATTAGATCTTGAGCACCTTTAAAGCTAAATTAACTTAACTTTGTCCTAATTTAATGTTGTAAAATGTATTTATTTACATCTTCACATTAAATTTGGGGGGCTTGAAAATCAAGTGGACCTAATCTAGTGTTGTAATGTTTTTTACACATTCACATGGGATTTAGGGCCCTTCTAAGCTAAATAGACCCAATTTTGCTTTAATTTAGTGTTGTAAAGTGTATTTATTTACACTTTCACATTGGATTTTGGGCCTTATTACATTTATGACCTTTATATCATCATTAGTAGGCCCTTATGACCCATAAAAACTAAAATTCTTCATTCCCCAACATCCTAGCTAGCAAAATAGCCCCTATGGGACCCATTCGCCACTTTGGGCGAATGAGTCCCATTTGGCCTATTTTTAAGGCTTTGAGCGGGAAAAATGGGTTTTTAATTCAAATTTCTTCAATGTCGGCCTTGGGGATCAAATTAGCGGTCATGTGATTGGATTTCCTATATAAGAGAGCTTTCAAATCCTCTTTTCATATAAGAATAACAAGCAACATAAGTCTACATGTTATCAAGTCAAGCAAGCAAGAGTCTAGCATTCAATATCATTTCTAAGGCATTCAAGGGTAGATTTCTTCATCAATTGTTGCACCAATTCAAGATCCATCATCATGGCAAGGTTCTAATTGGATTATTTCATGTTCATGCTTCATTATCTTATTTCATCATTTGGTTTAATTACCTAAAAGGGGTTTGACCAAGGAAAAAACCTATCCACTAACAATCAACAAGTTTTCCCTCTTTAATGTGTGATTGTAGGTTTGTAGGTTGAAGAAAAGTGGATTGGAAGATTTCAAGAGTGCCAAAATGATTAAGTTGCAAATGTTGTCATGAAAAGTTGTCAAGACCCACAAAAACTCAGATCTAGGGAAAAATATCCATCCAATTTACATGAAATTAGTGGGAAAGTGCTTATTTTCTCCATCTTCAGAGGCTTGCAAAGTTTCAGTTCAAGACTCTGCTCCTGTGACACTTTTCAAAAAAATGGGACTCATCCCCCAATAGTGGCGAATGAGTCCCACTATAGGTGTTTTTCAAAGATTTTTGGAAATTCAGATATCCATTTGGCCGAAACCTGCTTCGGTACAGTTTTCCAGATCTGGGATTGATTCACCCAAAATGGCGAATGAGTCCCACCAGGTTTAAAAATCAACATTTTCAGGATTTCAGAGCTCCATTCCATCTCCAACAAGTTTCCAGGTGCACACTTATAGTTTTGCAGCTTTCTATTTTATTCTTCTTGCATTTTCAAGCCATTTAGTTCAAGTTTGCATATCACACTGTGTTTTCCAACATATTGTCTTTTGCAAGTTTACAATTGGTGGTGAACCCCTCATTTAGCCTTAGTTAATCTCTAAACATATCCTAGGAGGCCTTATTGTCACATCTCTCTCTCCATTCTTTATTGGATTGAGATCTCGAAGGCATCCTTGAATGTTAGTTGTAGAGGAGTGATGTTTTATGTCTTAAACGATAAAGCATCCATTTTTTGACTACATAGGGGCTATGGTTTGTTTAGTGATATATAAAGTTAGGATCTATCTATACAACAATCCATCTACATATAATAGTCACCTCTCCTCCCTCTAAAGGTGAAATCTACATAGATCATCATCAATTGACCTAACTAAATCAACATTGGTTTGCATTGAAGATGCAAACCGATGCTACATGGGGGGACATGTGTTAGACACATTTTAGACTAAATCATGTTTTTTCTTGAAGAATAGTTATATTATCATTTATGGTTTCTTGCAAGTGAGCCTCATTAGGTGGAGGGCGTGGTGGGTTTGGTAGGGGTGTGTTTGGGGGGAGATTTGAGGTGAGGGGTGTTGAGGTGGGGGTTTTATGATGGGGGGATTTTAGGTTGAGGGTTTTCAGGCTGGGGTTTTTTGGTGGGGGGTTTTTAGGTGGGGGTTGGATATTTTATAAAACTTGTAATAGAAATTCATACTCAAGTATTAGGTCCACTAGAATGTAATGCATGAACCACCTAAATTTATAGTTAAAACAAAAACAAATATTTATAATTACTTGCACATTTCAAAATGTTAAACTCATGTACATGTTAAGTTTATCCATGTTGAAAACTTACAAATTTATATAAATAAACAAATAACCAAATATTTATTATTCTACAATTTAAATTATTAACTTTAGGAGCAAGTCATGTTTATTACAACAATTTTCACATGAAAAAAATCATGTCCAATATTTATTGTTGTTAACTTATCATGGACCTATCCTAATTAAAGACAAAAAGATTAGGTCAAAGAGTGTATATGGGATGTACATTTCATTAGGTTTGAATGCAAGGTCATCCTATGATAATGTTATACCGGGTACACATCCTTTTCAATGATGGAAATATTTGTAAGAACATGGTTTAGGATTAAGATTGTGCACCAAATTAACTTACAATAATGATAATTAAAATATAAGAGGTTAAATGCTCATGTTTATCACAACAATTCACACATGAAGATCAAATTAGTGCTAAAAACTACTTATAGATTAGAGAACAAATATCCATCATTGTAGTTTTAAGGGATTGGAGGTAATTTCCCAATATACATGGTATCAACCTCAAAGAGAGTAATAAAAGTGTTGCAAGCTACTAGATATATTTTGGTGGTAGGAATTTTGTAGAATTTTAATAAGGTGTTGAATGTTGAAACCTAGGATTTACGTTGAAACCTAGTGTTTATGTTGAGACCTAGGGTTTACATTGAAACCTATGGTTTAGGTTGATACCTAGGGTTTACATTGAAATCTAGGGTTTATGTTGAAATCTAGGTGTTGAATGTTGAAACCTAATTGCCTGGTAAATGGCGATCATCTTTATATTTTGAATGGTATACAAAGGATTTGGAATTATAGGATAGGAATAAAATCCTTGAGAATATTATGGAACATCAAGCTAGTTGTCATAAAATTTTGTATCTTAATTATATTCATATGAACTATCAATTCTTTTTTCATATTTAATTAAAATTTACCAACAAGGTTCATTAGATGTCCAATAGAATATTACATTGCATACTTAGAAATTACACTATTTATAAAACTTTCATTTCCTTGAATAAATTTACATGACGATCTTTACTACAAATGCATATCTTAAAGCTAGAGTACACCACTCTTGAGCCAATATGTTAAATATGCCAATAAGTTCATCTTGAGGGGTACCATGATACTTGACTTAGAATTATACTTATCCTAAATACCGGGTAAGCATAATTCCTTAACTATTCATATACATAAGCCCTAGTCTACTATTTTCTTTGGGAAAGCAACATAAATCCCAAGTTAATATGTAAGAATCCTTGTTTTAGTCATAATTGGCACCAAAAAATGATATAGGAAATTTTCCAAATTGCATGTCAAGATTCCTAGAAGACACCTAATAGGAGAAGTAATAAAAAATCATGGAAGCCTGTACAAGTTTGGAGTATATTTAGAATTTACTAGCTAAGGATAGCAGCTTGATAATCTACTACACTAGTTTTTTCTAAACTTTATTAGTTGCATGCTACCAAAAAATGAGAGGGAAAATTGAATAGAAAAGGAAATGGACTCATAATGTTAAATTTCCCCATTGCCAATCTATTTTTACCCAAAGGTTTAAAGAAAAATGGGTATCTAGGAGTAATAAACTACTTGTAAAACTACTTAAAAGGGAGTTTGTGCATAAATGATTCTTTATTGAATTTTGTGCATAATTTTTTGTAAAGATTGGTGATAGGAAGTGGCCTTTGCTATTAGAAGATCTAGTAGAAATCAATTTTCAATTATTTTTTAATGGGCATCCATACCCTCTTCCCAAACTCCAATTTGAGCATAGGAAGGTAGGATCTTTGTTTGCATTTTACTAAAAATTTCTAAGGCATTTTCAACAAACCCATTTTGAAGATATCCTACCACTAACGTTCTATGAGGTCACATTATTTGGGACATTTATTCAAACAAATCATGTGCTTTGTATAGGCTTCCACATTTTTCACACATGCTTACCATGTGTGTGGAGAGAGAGATGATTATTTTATTATTTAAAGAATCACCCAATATTCTTCTACTTAAAATGACAAACAAATAATTTTTTGGTGGTGATAAAGTTTAAACACCTGTTTTATTTCTTAGGTATCTTAGGTGGACATCTTGCCTGTTAGAAGCATGGAATTCTTTACAAATTAAAAAAATACAAACAATATAAATACCATTCACTATGAGTAATGTGGGGAGAATTAAAATCACCTAATTATGCAGTTAAAAATGGTAATTGATAGAATAAAAAATGTATGTTAACAATAAAAACAAAATTTTAAATGATTAGCTCCCTTGACCACCATTTCTCCACTTTAAAGCCACCCTCTTATAGATAGGGCTTATATTATGTGTATATAATAAATTGCAAAAACTAATTTTATAATTGTGCAAAACTTTATGATAAAAAAGTGTGCCATTACAATTCTTGGATTTTGTCAATTATAATTAAGAATTACACCCATATAAATTATAAATAAATGATACCATTACAATTATTGGATGGTTGTCATTTACGATTGAGAATTACACAAGTATACAATATCTATTCATTAAAAGAACATTTTCCTTGTAAGAATTTAAAATCTGCTAAAGATATTTTCAAAAGCCTTAATTATGCATTTATGACCATCAAAATAAAATTATAATAAAAAGAAGTTATGAAGGATTTTAAAATACTTATATCCTCATTTGTCAAAGCCTTAAGAAATCTATCGACTAAAATATCTAGCAATGCTTTGTATTTATTGAGTAGAAGTTACTACAAGGCTAAATTTAAAGGTCAATCTTATTAGCCAAGGAAAATTTTCATAGGTTATGATTCAAACTTAGTCATTCAAAACTCAAGGCATGCCATATTTAAATAAAGAACTATCTATCTAAGCTAAAAATATATAATTGTAATGCTTTATAATATTTGAAAATCTGCCTAAATTTTTTCCTTTCATGGGATACAATCTTCCTAAAATTTTGAATGTATTTTATGGAAAAAATGTATTAATACATCCAAACATGTCGATAAACCCATTCAATGAGAATATGAATAACTCATGTCAAACAACAAATTCGACAACAACTAGATACAATGGTTCCAAGTATTCATAAAAATAATTTTGTACAAGAACTAATAGATCTCATACATAATAGTTCTCATTCAAAGAACTCAAACAATATTTGTTACAATAACATAATAAAACAATTATAATTCACTGATAATCAAATAACTATCCATTAATACTATGCATTCCTATGAAGGTAATGATCTAATAGATTTTATATAGTCAAAATATGGGTATAACATACCATTGCAAGCATAGCACTTTAGTTAGGTTCTGAACATGATATCTTACAACTTAAAAGGTACAAATTACATAGAAAGCATAACAATGAATAATATCATAGTAATAACAAGCCATTTGACAAATTATTAAGCAAGACCTAGATTATAAATACAAACATATTCTCAAATCCTCATAAAGCATCAAATTCAATGTAACTTAGGTATAAGACTCAACAATCCAAATCAAATATGAATAATTCATGTAATAGCCCAATAAAGTGTCAAACTCTATTATATTTATTATTACTACTCTTAGTTCAATATAATTAACAATAGTACAATATAATCCAACCTTGTTGTCATTATGACAATCTACTATAATAGGCTTAATAGTATGGTTTCTCAGTATCCCTACTAAGCAAGAGAACTCTTACCATATTTCAATGAAGTATATTAGAAAAAAAATCCATTTAATCATTAAACATCCTTAACTTATTAGGATACTAAGGTTTAGTTTCCCAAGCATATTCTAGACTAGTTTATAACAATCCTAGTAAAGGTATAGCTTGAATATATTCTTGTCTGTACTCTATCAAAGTTGTAGTTAAGTTATTTCTATTATGCAATTGAACTAGCAATTTGAAAGAACAATCACATAGACCGACATTCAACTCCAAATTTATACACAACATATATGGATGAAAAAGGACTCTAGTGTGGGAAATAGAAGGTGATTTTTTAACCTTGCTTGAGTAGCAAATTTTATCATCCCTTAGAAATTATATACCATTTTGGGAGTTTGAGCCATCTACATGCATTGATAATAGGATCAAACACATGGGTTATTAGTTTTATTTTCTATCATACTCCATGGATAATAGATACTTAAATCTCAAACACGGACATAGTAGGATGTAGGCATATAAGTATACCTAAAAAAATTTAAATCATACATTAGGAAAAACAAGTAAAAATTCTAACACACTTCCTTGAGAATCTAGCATCATGCATTAATAAGTAATGAATGTTGTCATACAAACTTAAGTCCTTTTGTACATTGAAGATATTTTAGCAAAAATTATGTTATCTTTTTTGAATTGATGTTTCAAAGCACACTCTATGATCCATCTTTAAGAGGATTAATCTTTATTCTTGGTCAAATATTATTCCTTTTCTTGATAATGGATCACAAAGTGTGAAATGAAGTGTTGATTAAAAAAACTAATATAATTTTTGCTAGAAGCTCTTCAATGTATACACAACAAATTGTGGAAATTTAATGTCCCTCAAGGTATTTTTGAACTAATATTTCAATATAACTTTTATTAACGGTCATTTTATATAAATATGAATAAATTGCAATAAGTTAGTAGAGCCACCCCTTCTTCCTAACATGAAGCATTAAGAAGTTACAATGAACTTCAAATCTTATTCATAGAATATAAGCTTCAAAGAGAATTAATCACAATTTGAGATCACTCAATAGTTTGTGCATAAATTCTTCTTTATTGAATTTTAGGCAAAAAATATTGTGTAGACTATAGTGATAATAAGTAGCCTTTGCAATTTCAAGGTTTGATAAAAATCCATTTCAAATATGCTTTGATGAGCATCCATACCCTCTTCCCAAGCTCTAGTTTGAGCATATGCAAGCATGATGTTTATTTTCATTTAATTAAATGTTTTTATGACCTTTTCAACAAACCCTTTTTAACATATCCTCCAACCATGACATTCCCTAAGGTCACCTTTCTTTGAGGCATTTTGTCAAACAACTCACATGCTTTATCTAGGCTTCCACATTTTGCAAGCATGTGTGTGTGGGGAGAGATGATTATTTTATTATTTGAACATTCACCCAATATTCTACTACTTATAATGGCAAACCAATAAATTTTGGGGCAAGACTAAAAGTTTAAACATTTTTTTTTCTTATTAGCCATCTTAGGTCGACATCTTGCCTATTAGAAACATGTAATCTCTAACGACTACAAAAGAAATATAAACAATATAAAAAATCATTCACTGAGTAATATTGAGAGAATTAAAATTCACCTACTTTTGTAGTTAAAAAAATAGTAATTGATAGAATAATCAATATATGTTAACAATAAAAAAATAGTTTTAAATGATTACCTCCCTTGACCACCATTCCTCCCCTACAAAGTTGCCTTCTCCTAGGCCTAGATTATGTATATATAATAAATTGTAAAAATTAATTGTAATTGCATAGAACTTAAAAAAAAGTGTGCCATTACAATTCTTTGGTGGTTGTCAATTATAATTAGGAGTGACACCCATATAAATTATAAAGAAAGGATACCATTACAATTCTCGAGTAATTGCCATTTATAATTGAGAGTGACACCTATACAACATCTATTCACCAAAAGAATATTTTTCCTCAATACATTTGAAATTCACTTGAAACATTTTCAAAAGCCTTAATTATGTTTCTATGACTATCAAAAGAAATGTTCAATAAAAAGAAGTCCCAAAGGATCTTGAAATAGTTATATCCCCATTGGTCAAAGCCTTGAGAAATCTATCAACTAAAATGTCTAGAAATGGTTTGTATTTATTGAGTAGGAGTTACCGGGGTTAAATTTCAAGGTCAATCTTATTAGTCAAGGAAAATTTTCATGAAAGTTCATGATTCAAAGTTGTCATTCAAATCTTAAGGCATGAGATGTTTAAATAAACATTTATCTAAACTGAAAATAATTGAGAATATTTGAGTCTATTTGAAAATTTTCTTTTCATGGGATATATTTTTAGAACAAAAATGCATAAATATGTTTATAAGCCATGAAATTTAGTTGGGAGATGGGAGCAAGGGGCAAGTTTAAACATCACACTATAAGCTTTGACTTGCTTAGATGGTTCATGTGAAATCACACCACCTATTAGTACGATTTCAGATAAACCATCTAAACAAGTCAAAACTTTGATCTCATATTCTTCCGAAGGTACTTGTTAATGCTCGAATAACAAGGGCATTCTCCAACATTTGAAATTGTGTATTTCTTGATTGTGACCTGCGACTGACACAAGTGTAACAAAACAATCTGCTATTAATTTTGGACAACATTTCTGCACAGCTGTACTTCTAAATCAAAGGAAGATTCAGGAATTTGAACCCCAATGGCTAAATCAAAGGAAATATCTGATGGCAGCTGCATCTCTGATTAAAGTCCAAGGAAGTGATTTCGAATATTGCTTGAATGCCATCTGTAAAATTGAAAAAGCAATTTGTAGCAAAAGGAAAACGTCTAGAGCTTCCTGTAAGAGGATAGAAATCATTCAGGCTGAAGAGAGTTGCAGAATTTGTAGTGCTAGTATGTTATCTTATTTGAATGGTGCAGGGAAAACAACCAGATTTTATCTTAAGGAAATGGTAACAATGTTGAAATGGAACAGGACGAAATGATCTGGAGGTAGAAAAAAGAGAGGAGGTAATGAAATGGAGCATGGCTGTAGAGACATATTTATCCCACATGTAGGCAGGGCAGGGCAAAGGGAAGAGAGGGGGGGAAAGAAATGGGGGAGGGAGGCAAATGGGAATTCATACCTTTCTCGGCCTTTTGGCTAAGATCAAGTGTAGTATCTGTTCTTATCAGTTTAATATCTGATACGTGGTTCAATGAATCGCACGATATTAAATTAATTTCTTCAGGGGGAAAGTCCAAACGATAGCTTGCTATCAGGGCTTTCGGGCATCGCTTCTGTATTGCACTACTGCAGAAGCCTGGTGCACTCCACAAACCAAACCAAAACAAAATTACTTTTTTTTTCTGTCTTCAAATGCGAAACTAATCTGTCATCAAATTAAAGTCAGTTGTCTTGTTTTTTTGAGCTGTGATTGTATTTTCTCGAGGTAAGGCTTATGTGTTCTGGTTGTGCACAGGTTCTTGTTTGGGTTTCCGGTTCTTTGCAGTTTTGTTGTTAAGGGAACGATGCCATTCAAAATTTGTAAAAATAGAAAATAAAAAAAATTCTTGTTATGTGATTTATACTGTTTCATGACTTTTAACTTTTAGTTTGTGATTTAAAAAATTAGTCAATTTAAGAATTAAAAAAATGATCAAATTTATATTTTGAAGTAAATTTTGAGAATATAAATTTTGTTTGGATCTCAGCAATGTTTTTAGGATTAGTATAAGTATAATTTGATTAAAAAATATTAAATCTTTTTCTTTTTTTTTGATGGAGGTCATTTACAAATTATTTGTAACTATTCGAGAGTACGAGTCTTAGGGGTATCCATTATGTCCTCAAGACTATTTTTCAATTTTAAATAATTGAATTTATATAATTTTTCAAAAATAGATTTTTCTATAAATTTTTGAATATATGTTGAAAAAATATAAATTTTTATTGTTGTGTAGATTAAGAAATTAACAAGATTGTCATAAATGAAATGATGAGAGATCTATTATAGAATATGTTATTTGTTTTGATGGACTTTTTATAGTTGATTTATTATTTTTCAAGAAAGGCTTGTTAGATTTTTTTGGGCAAATTTTAAATGGTTAAATATTTTTTTGCATTAAGCATTTTCTTAGATTATGCAATTAAGGATTGATCAATTAGATTAATTTTGTGGAACACAAGTCTATAAAAAGATGGTTAAAAACTTTAAGTAAAGATTTTGTTTGTAGTGACACATCTCTATCTATTTGTGGAATTATTATGAAATTGATTTAATTATTTTGAGTTTGAGTATATTAATATACATTAATATCAATATTGAAACTAAGAAAATAATATACATTAATATCAATATTGAAACTAAGAAAACAAGTGTAAGATTCTTTAAAGATAAAACTTGAAAATTGAAAATGATTGGTTTTTGTAATATGTCCCATTTTGGGATAACCCTAATTCATAGAAACACAAGTTAATGCAATTAGGGTTACAACTTATTAATTAAATGCTTTAAGCCAAATGAATCTTGGTTTAGGTCTTGCAATCATGTTAGATAATATTGGGATATAATTTGTATATATATATATATATATATATATAATAAATGTTCTACCTATTCAAATCATGTAAATATGTAACTGTCTCAAGTAACGTAAATGACACAATATCTATAATACACATTGGGAGTTGGATCATAAGGGGAAATGGATGAGAAGCATGATAGGTCCACCCGAAGCTATCCACACCAAGCACAAGAGGGGATATACCATCCCTCTTGGCCCTCAAGAGGTGCACTTAGACATACCACATGGGGGTGGCCTACTTGGTGGAAAACTTGTATCTGCATTCCCTACCCTTGCTACCTTATCCATTCCTCTTATGACTGAAGCTTCCTTCATTTCATCTCAACCACCAATCTATATGGAGGTTGGAAAGGCTTACCATAGGAGGCTCATACACACCCCCTCCTAAGCCCAAGAGAGGATATCACCCCCTTGGCTCCAAGTGGCGCACACAAACATCCCTCAGGGAGTGGCAGACCTAGGAAGACATCTAGTATCTACTCAACCTACTGGTATCTCCTTCTCTGCTCCTCCCATGGTTGTTTGATAAGAATAATAACTATGAATAATAGATATATAATTGCATACAACAATTATGATAGTTCATACCATAGTTGGCTTGACTTAGGCCTGCCTTCTAATATCCTATTGCTAGCAGATCCTTTATACTTCCTATGTTCCCAAATCCTAATGCTTCTTTCCCAAATACCTGTCGGTTGCCAAGCTCACAGGAATATTAGAATTTCTAATCTCTTTTCTTATTTTCTTTCTTATTCCTTAATTCATTCCCTCTTGTTTGAAATTTCAATTACCTGATCCAAATGATCACTTATTATACTAGCTGAAATTATTTATAATTTTAAAACAATAGATTACAATTCTGAAATCATAAATTAATTATACTAGTTAAAAGAGCTTGTTGATAGTGGTGCAGGAGCACCTACAACTTATTTTCAAAATTTGAACATTTGATGTTGATCATAGGTGTGTCTAGGGAGTTTGAAGGAGTGTTTTGAGTTCATTTTCTTTAAATAAGGTCTAAAAAGACCATTTACAATGTAACTAAGGTGGGTTTTAAGTCATTTGTGTTTAGGGGTCAATAAGTTGCAAAAAGTGTAATAAAGTTGTCAATAAAAGTTGTTAAAAATGCAGTTTTAAGGGAATATGAAGCGGTTAGTGTTTTAAAAGACAGTTGAGGGAGTTAGACCATTGGTTTTTGAACTGAAAATGTATTTAAAGGCCTCAAGGAGGCTTGAGCGGGTTGTTGAAGTTTTATATTGAAATCAATTCCATTAAACACAATGTTTTTTGCAAGTTTTTTCTGTAAATCTGAACTTTGTTACCTCTGTACGAACCCCTATAGTCCTCAAATGTTTTGAGTATTTTTGTATTATGTAATTACATGTTTTATCTTTATTTTGATATCATTTTGAGGGCTTAATTCTGTATTTGGAAGAAGAAATCAATCATTCCTTGTAACAACTCTATTTTCTCAGATTTAAGGGTTGAGGGTCTTCAAAATGCTTAAATGACCCATTCCACTTTCTGTTTTCCACTGTATCTCATGGAATGGGTCTAGATTATTCTAACTATGGTGTGTTAATGTCTAGGTAGGCAGTGGGATAGAATTGTGTGGAAGGGAATGGAGCCCTAGGGTTGACAGTGTAAGCTTTTCATATGAAATGGTGGTGTCAAAGTGGTGTTTTGACAAATTAGTGAAGGAAATGTCTATTTGATGGATTGATGACCATGTGCAAAGCATATGAAAGTGTTTGATGCATTAGATGTGTCTAAGGAGCCTGGGTAGTGTGATTTCCAACAAACCCTAGGTCTTGTGCATGGAATTTGAGGGTTTCTTAGAACAGTATGGTAAGGGTCTTGAATATGTGAAATAACAAGTGAATCTGGTGTTTTGTGACAATTTTAGTGACTATCAAAAGTGATTGGATAAAAACAAAGTGTTTTGAAGGTACCTTCTTTGTAATTTAGGGCTAATTTAGTAGCCTAATTCAGGGGTGTTGTATTGGATCTCGGTGTTGTTGCAAAGGAGTCTCTAGAAACCTTTTGTGGTTGTTGAGTTGGATTTGTGGAAAGTCTTAATTGGGATTTTTCAGGCCTTGGTATGGACTTCTCCAAAAGATAAGCCCATTTGTTGTGTTTTGAGAGCTAAAAGCCTCTTGTGGAGAGTTTTGGAAAAAAAGTTGAGAGTTTTGTGTTCAAAGGAAGATTTCATTGATTGAGTCAAGTCATTTTGTGTTGGATAGAAAGTATCAACCACTTTGCTTGCATCAAGGTGCTATTGGAGCTTCAGGAACAAGATCTTTTGTTGGTGATTTGATTGATTTTGTAGGTTGGAAGGTGAAGAGACAAATTGGTGAAGATGCCTCCTAAGAACTTTGGTGCCACTAGAGAGTTGTAAGATCTAAAAGAGAAGCATGCTAAGCTTCTAGAGTCACATAATGCTATGTTGGCAAGACTTGCTGCCTTGGAGACAAAGAAAAGGAGAGATGAAAATGAAGAGAGTGAAATAGAAGAAGATGATGAAGAATATGAGGATGTTGATGAAGAACTAGACCCTGAAGATCAAAGGATGGTGAAGATACTAAAAGAAATGAAAGGTGATTCTCGTAAGGTAAAAATTGATCTTCCTATGTATGGTGGTAATTTAAATGAAGAGGAATTGCTTGATTGGATTGCTACTATGGATAATTACTTTGAAAGTGAGGAAATTTCAAATGAAAAGATGGTGAAGGTGGCAAAAATAAAACTCAAAGGTCATGCTCTTTTATGGTGGGATTATGAACAAGAAAAGAGGAGAAAACAAGGCAAATCAAGGGTTACTTCATGGGAAAAGATGGTGCAGAAATTGAAAGGTAAGTTTGTTCCAAAAGATTATGAAGTTCAATTGTTTAAGAAGTTGCAAGGTCTGAAACAAAAAGATCTAGATGTCAAGTCCTACACTGATGAATTTTATAAATTAAGCATAAGATCAAGAAGGGATGAGGATGAGGTTGAAAAAGTGGCTAGGTATCTAGGTGGTTTGAGATTTAATATACAAGATGAACTTGTTGTTGCTAACCCCAAATCTGTTGAAGAGTGTTTTCAATTAGCAATTAGTGTGGAGGAAAAACTTAAGAGGAGACAAGAGAAATCAGTGAGAGGAAGAGGTGGTACTAGTGCAAGAGGAAGAGGAGTAATTTCTACACCGAAGCAGCCATTGGAAGAACAAGGAGCAAATAGAGGTAAATAGAAAGGTGTTAATGTTGATACTAGAGGAGGTTTTAGAGGTAGAGGAAGGTTTAGTGGTGGTAGAGATTCAAATGTTTTTGCAGGGAGGTGATATACTTGTAATTAGTATGGTCATCCTTCATGGAAGTGTCCTGAAAGAGTTGGTAGTTCTTCAAGTGGTGAAAAGAGGATGGATAGGAGAGCACAGATCATTCAAGAGGAGGAATGTGAGAGCACAAATTTTGCAAGTTTAAGAGATGCTCCTGAAACAGGGGAAATGTTGATGATGAGAAAAACAATGTTGAAGGTAGCCAAGGAGGTGAAACCTTTGCAAAGAAAGAGCCTCTTAAAAACTACTTATAAGTGTAAGAACAAGGTATGCAAGATTGTGATTGATTCTAGTTCAATAGAGAACATGGTGTCTAGTGAGATGGTGAGTAAGTTAAATTTAAAAAAAATACCTCATGAATTTCCTTATAAAGTTTCATGGTTAGGTGATGGACAATCTTTGTTTGTGAATGAAAATGCTTTTGTAGATTTCCATATTGGAGGTTACAAGGATAGTGTTGTATGTGATATTATTCCTATGGACTGTTGTCACCTACTCCTAGGTAGACCCTGGCAATATGATAGGCAAGCCTTGTATGATGGCAGGGAAAACACATACAATAGTGAAAGATGGATGCAGGTTTGTCTTAAATCCTTTGGTGGAAGATGAGAAAGGTAAGGCCAAAGTGATAATGTGTGGAAAGAAAGAATTGGTAAGGGATGTGAAGGAAGACAAAAATGTGGGTGCCACAGTTAGTTTGAGGTCTAAAAGTGTTTTGGCAGCAGGTAGGAAGGTTGAATCAAATTTGCAAAGTAAGTTGATAGAGAATTGGAGTGACAATGTTTTGGTTGGGACCATTGAGTGTCCTATAGGTGGGAATGAGTTTACAAAATTAACAAGATCTGTAGGTACAGTGGTCAATAAGCCTGATGGTATAGTGAGTACAATGAGTTACAAGGATAGTAAAACAATGATAGGTGCTGGTAGGACAGGAAGTCTGAAGATAGAGGATAGAAATAAGCATGGAGATGAGGTAAAAGAAAAGACAGATCAAAGGAATACTAATATGTTTTTTTTTTTAGGTTTTGATAAAGGAATGGAGTCTGGTTTTGATCAAAGAATAGGGAGAAGACCATTTTCAGGTCTGAATACAAATAAGAAGCCAAATTAAATTGCAAACAATGTTAAGAATGTTAAATGTGCAGGGCAGATTACAAGTCCAGTGTGTGAACCAGTGGAGAGGATTTGTAGACCAGAGGAACATGTATGAATCTTAGAGATATTGGAATCAGATGCAACTCATGTGGCATGCATTTTTTCCTGTGGGGGTGTATGGTGCAGGAGCACCTACACCTTATTTTCAAAATTTGAACATTTGATGTTGATCATAGGTGTGTCTAGGGAATTTGAAGGGGTGTTTTTACTTCATTTGCTTTAAATAAGGTCTAAAAATATCATTTGCAATGTAGCTAAGGTGGGTTTTAAGTCATTTGTGTTTAGGGGTCAAGAAGTTGTAAAAAGTTGTCAATAAAAGTTGTTAAAAATGCAATTTTAAGGGAATAGGAAGGGATTAGTGTTTTAAAAGATAGTTGAGGGAGTTGGACCATTGGTTTTTGAACTGAAAATTTATTTAAAGGCCTCAAGGAGGCTTGAGCAGGTTGTTGAAGTTTTATATTGAAATCAATTCCATTAAACACAATGTTTTTTGCAAGTTTTTTCTATAAATCTGAACTTTGTTACCTTTGTACGAACCCCTACAGGCCTCAAATGTTTTAAGTATTGTTGTATTATTTAATTACATGTTTTATCTTTATTTTGATATCATTTTGAGGGCTTAATTCTGTATTTGGAAGAAGAAATCAATCATTCTTTGTAACTGCTCTATTTTCTCAGATTTAAGGGTTGAGGGTCTTCAAAATGCTTAAATGACCCATTCCACTTTCTGTTTTCCACTGTATCTCATGGAATGGGTCTAGATTATTCTAACTATGGTGTGTTAATGTCTAGGCAGGTAGTGGGATAGAATTGTGGGGAAGGGAATGGAGCCCTAGGGCTGACAGTGTAAGTTTTTCATATGAAATGGTGGTGTCAAAGTGGTGTTTTGACAAATTAGTGAAGGAAATGTCTATTTGATGGATTGATGACCATGTGAAAAGAATATGAAAAGTTTTTGATGCATTAGTTGTGTCTAAGGAGCTTGGGTAGTGTGATTTCCAACAAACCCTAGGTCTTGTGCATGGAATTTGAGGGTTTCTTATAACAGTATGGTAAGGGTCTTGAATATGTGAAATGACAAGTGAATCTGGTGTTTTGTGACAATTTTAGTGACTTTCAAAAGTGATTGGGTGAAAGAAAAGTGTTTTTAAGGTACCTTCTTTGTAATTTAGGGCTAGTTTAGTAGCCTAATTCAGGGGTGTTGTATTGGATCTCGGTGTTGTTGCAAAGGAGTCTCTAGAAACCTTTTGTGGTTGTTGAGTTGGATTTGTGGAAAGTCTTAATTGAGATTTTTCAGGCCTTGGTATGGCCTTCTCCAAAATAATATCCCATTTGTTGTGTTTTGAGGGCTAGAAGCCTCTTGTGGAGACTTTTGGAAAAAAAAGTTGAGAGTTTTGTGTTCAAAGGAAAATTTCATTGATTGAGTCAAGTCATTTTGTGTTGGATAGATAGTATCAACCACCTTTCTTGCATTAGATTGCTACTCTTAAACTCTTTCTTCCCAATCCATCAATGATGATTTTTTTTGGAGTCATCTTTTTTTTCTAGCATGATTTACTAACGATTATGCTTATTGGTTTGTCCCTTGGTATCTATCACATCCTTTCATATCTTCTTTAATTGATAAATCATTTCCTTACACCCTTTGGCTGGGACATGTTCCCTTATGTAATCACTATCCCTTGGAATAATGAATTACTGCTAATTCTGTAGTTTGTAGTGGTCGTTGTTTCAAGGGTAATTAGTTGTCTTTAATTTACATGATATATTAATTGTTCCTTATTAATATATATATATATATAATATCTATTATTATTATTTATATTAGTTTTTTTTTTAAATTATCAATAATAAATTGTAATATATTTATATATTACAATAATTAATGATATTTAAGTTGTCAGTATTTATAGTTATAATAATATTTAGGATTCTAATATTTAAATGGTAATTAATTATATTTATAATTATAACATTATCTTGATAATCATCAACTTTATCTCACACCCAATGCTTCAAATTTAAGTAAATGAATGGTGTGAACTTCCATTACAAGTATAACATATCTATCTCTTCTTTATATTGTTCCTTATGCTTCTTTAAAAGGTCGTCTTTCTCTTCCTTGTAACCTTCTTTACGATTTTCACCATCTTCTTTGAATTTATCTTCAAATTATTCCTCATGTGCTTATTTTTCATAGTTTTAATCTTATTCCTAGTTGTCATCTTATTTATTTCCTAATTACAATAGTTTATTTAAATGTGCATAATAGATCTCAAGGAATAAGTCACCTAAAATTTTCTCACAAATTTGAAAGAAGTCATTGCCTTCATCATCACTAACGATAGATGTAACCTTATCAAAGCTAATGATTATGAGTTCACGAAATAATTTCAAACTAGAAACATGCACATGATGAATGTATTAAATTATTAAATATTTTAAACTCACAACCAAAAATCAAAATTTACAATCAAATTGAAGGATGTTATGCCTATAAATAGATTGGATATTGGATTGTAGTATTCAATCCATGTTTCTGTTTGTGTCCTTGGTTAAAGAATCTAGGAACTTATAGTAAAAATTACAACTATCTTTTGTTTATTTATCCTCAAATTATTCCTCATGCACTTATTTTTCATTATCTTCTATATATGTAGTGAGGTCAAAGCATGAAAAATGAGTTCCTCTCAAGACACAAACAGAAACATGGATTGAATACTACACCCAAGCACAAGGGTTCATTTGAACCCACATGTTACCACTTAGAATCACATATTAGAGGTATACTTGTCACTCTTTTGTAACACCACTCATTTTGGTGTTCATAAATATAATTTAGGTGAACACATGCAAGACAATATTTTTTATTTTATTTTTAATATATAATTATTATACAATATAATGTTTTGTAATATAATATATGTTGGGGATTTATAGGGGTATCCACCCAAGAAAATATACAAAAAAATAAGTACTATGTAGACATAATAAAAGCTAGCCAACGAGTAATTAATAAATAGGATAAAAATAACAAAACTTACAAAATAATTGAATAAACACTATGAAAATCCTCATAGAGGATAATCAACAATACTATTACAAACACACCATCCACAAAATCCCAGTGTTTGAAAAAGATATTTGAATAACATCATCTATAGAAGAAAGGTCAATCTTGAGAAGGAAACCCCATGTAATGCCTCCCTATACTCCTTGACATGAACCACATAAATTACATATCTTCCATACCAATCAGGTAGCACCAGTGAGATAGAGACCTTTAACCATCTCTTAAGAGTGAGCCACCTTTAAATTACTCCAATCTAAATATAAATCTTTATTGAAAGAGTGCACAACCTACATGCCATAAAAGACTACAATATTTTATTTCTTAAAAATAAGTAATGCCTCCCATGGTGGTTGACAATCATAGCCGTCATGCTCAACCAACTTCCATTAGCATTGGAGAAAAAGACAATAAAAAAGATGAAAATATTTGATAGTAATAATTTTAGTAGATCAAACCCCTCATTATCGTAGAAGGAACTAAGTTTGTAAGTTTGGAAACAAAATTTTGGAGGGAAGTTTTTGACCTTCTACAAATAGATTCACCAAGTCCAAACATTCCCAACATAAACTTGACTAATCGCAAAGAAGCATCACCAAGGCAATCGAAAATAATATGCACCCTTCTACCAATCACCTTATGCCTAATACATGGTTCCCTGATTTTAGTTGAACACTATTACACCATGATCCATAAAATAATATTTGAACCAATGATGTAGGTGCATCTAGTGGTGTAAGGGCAATATTGCATCACCCAAAAATATGTTTTCCTTTATGTTTCCTTTTGTTATCTTTTTGTAGATATTTTTGCATTTCTGGATACCCTTTTTGTCGAATAAGAGTTCCCAACTTTCAGAATTGCATTTCTATTTTTTCTGCTCAATTTCTATTTTTAGCAGTTCTAAATTTGAAGGCGTGAGGAGGAAAAAATTTATGGGAAGCTTTAGGACAGAAAAATAATCACTTTGGCGAAAGAATCAGGTCAACACCATTCCCGATTTGAATGTTATTCAAGTTTAAGTGTCTACTTTTTGCCCTGAAAAACCTTTCGAGTCCAGTTTGAGGCACTAAACAGTTCTGTATAGGCCCAAAAATTGTCAGAACTAGAGGAGCAGGTTCTTAGTGCATTCTTCACTACGATACATTTCCAACAGTTCAAACAGTTCGTCAAACGGAGTCCCAAATCAAAAGTTATGGCTCTTGGAAGTTGGGGCGTTTTCAAAAATGTGCTAATTTTTTAATGTAGTTTTAAAATATAAATTTGAAATTGTAATTTTCAGTGCCAAACTGCCAAAACTCATAATTTGAATGTTGTTTTGGCTCCAAGACTGAAAAGGAGCTATTTATGGCTAGGGTTTTCTAATTTTTGGTAGCTTTTTGGGGAAAAGATCGCATACTGTGAAAAGGGAAATTTTTGTAGTTTTTGTAACTTGCATGTATTGCAAAACTCGAGGATTTGAGATCCTCTGCATGTAATGTTTTCATATTCAGAATAATAATAATATTCTTTGGTTGTGTGTGTGATTTTCTGTGTCTCGGGTTAGCACCCTCATTAACCAAAAATATAGCCTACTATACTCTAGGGAAGCCTTATGACCAATACAAGAAAAAAAACTACTAACAACTCAATTGTCAAAAAAATGCACATTTTTATAAACCATACCATACAAAGATAGTGAAAGGAAGGACATAAATAAGTAGCTACATGTTGACATAGGGAGATATCCTTCAAATGTGTTGTCAAAATAAAACCCATTAATAATGTGTCATTAATTTGTACCTTTAATCCCCGCATAATATTATAAGACTAAACAATTCTTAGCTTAAAAGATATTAAATATACTAGGGATAGATTTTGAATCAAAAAAATAATTAAGGGGCATAAAATCCAAATTATCATTATAGAGAGTAGGAAATAGAGTTTGAATGACTCCAACATATGAATGCAAGTATTTGACCTTATTCTATTCCCTTTAGCAATGACTAAATTGGAATTCCATAAAGGAAGATAAAAAATGTTTCACTTCTTCAAGATATTTGTCATTCCTCTAACTCATGCAAAAAGCCTTTATTTAGATAGTGTGTGTATAATCTTATCTTTACCTTTTATATTATATTATCTATTATATTTTTTTTTATCAAATTAGAATTGTGTGGCTTGGATTATACACCAAACATTATGACAATCAATTAAAAGGTAATCTCCTATAACCTAGGTGATGCACAATAGCTCTAATCCATATATTATGGATAAATGAGGGATTTGAACTCAAGACCTAGTGAAGGCTTAATATATTAATGTTGCTTGCTCCACCAATTGAGCCACATATGAGGGATGATATATTATATCATTTATATAATATATAATAATATCTTATTTAATATAATAAATATATTTATAATATAATTTATATTATAATATATAATAGTATAAATTAATATATATAATCTTAATATAATTTAATGAAACATGTAGTTTTTAAAATTTGACTAAAAATATTAAACTATATAATCATGTTAATAGATGAGCCCCGAGCTATAGTACACTAAACACAAGTTTTGAGGATAATAACCTTTCATATATTGGAAAGTGATACCCTAGAGGTATATATGAGGGTTATAAAAGTTGGAGTGATAAGGATTTTGAAAATACTTTCCTAAAGCTATCTTCTACATATATTCTTCTCTCTCTCTTGGAAATGATTTGGCATTAGTTCATAAACCTAATGTAGGGAGAATCATATTATTAGATGAGTGACCAAGCCTTTCAAATATCATACACCTTTTAGGATATATAAAGCCTCTAAATTTCTCCTCTGAGTAGGTATACCATTACATGCATAAATTATTTAAATAAAATAATATTTAATTTTAAAAATCATAAAATTAAATATTTAATCTAGACTCAAGTGTGCAAACATATACCATATGATGCTCATCAAATCCCACATCATGTTGCCTTGATATAATAGTCGATTCTATATGAAAAGTATAGCTGCTACTTAGATATTCAAATAAATCACTTTCACTGAGGTTTTTGAAATCTTTGTCAATAGTTGACTAGGTTTTCACAACCTTGTTGGGGTCTGACATAGGTTTTCTAACATTGTCATTTTAATTAAAAATCTTCCAAGTCTTTGTGTGTGAATGATTTTAGAATTTTCTAAAACCTATGTCAACTTCTGACAAGGTTTTAAACACCTATGTCAACTCTCGACAAGGTTTTAAAAACCTTGTTGAAAGCCATTGGAATTTTGTAACTTTCTAAGGTGTGGCCAATTTTGACACTAGGTTTCAAACATATTTTGAGGGTGCTTGTTATTGACTAAATAGGATGTGCATTTCCCCAAAATTTGAACTATTCATTTCTTGATTGTGACCTGCGACTGACACAAGTGTAACAAAATAATATGCTATCAATTTGGGAGAACATTTTTGCACATCTATATTTCTAAACCAAAGGAAGATTTAGAAATTTGAACCCAAATGGGTAAATAAGAGGAAATATCTTATGGTAGTTGTATCTCTGATTTAAGTCCAAGGAATTGGTTTCAAACATTGCATGAATGTCGTCTTCAAAGTTGAAAAATGATTTGTAGCAAAAATAAACTATATATAGCTTCCTATAAGAGGATCAAAATCATTCTTTAGTCAATAGAGAGTTGTAGAATTTGTAGTGCTAATATGTTATCTTCTTTGAGTGGTACATGGAAAATGAATTTGTTTTAAGGGAATGGTAACAATGTTGAAATGAAATGGGATGAAATTATTTGGAGGTGGAAAGTAGAGAGGAGGTAAAATTATTATTTAACAATTGGAATCTTGAGAACTGTAACTTATAAAAGATACATCATTGGAATGACACACATTCCTTTTGGTACACCAATACCAATACTAAACTCTTGAGATGGGTAGATAATAACTTCCATTACTTGAATGCCACTATATAAATCTTGTCTAACCCTTAGAAACATGGCATCTCTTGGAATTTATCACCTATGTGCTATTGGTGAATGCTAACTAACCTATGATATAGATGAATACTTCTTTTGGAAAAGTATGCTCCTTGAATTTTTCCATGATGGAGCAATGATAAGCTTATCTATGAGTCGTTTGTAAATTTTTAAAATTTTATTGATCACCTCAAGATGAGTACCATGAACTACACTTAAGAATAATTATCCTATACTTATGCATGTGTAGTGGCTCTTTTTCAAGCCAATTTGTGATTCCAGATAAGTCAGCTCATGTATCAATCTTGGTTCAACATTTTGACATTTATAAGGTACAAAAACATTGTTCTAACACATATTCTCCTAAGGGTTTACACCTTAGACTTATTGATCTAGTTATATCACTACATAGAGTGATCCATTAACCTATACACATTATTCCTTCTTGAATTGGATTTATTTTAACACATGTACTTACTCATAAAGGAAGGGACCTCAAGACCATTCACTTTATTCTCTTCCTCATAATTTCATAAGAAAAACAACTGAAGAAAAGAACATGGAGCTCTACCGTGGTCAAAATGATATTGTGGCTATCAATGTGCATTATGGATATAAATAGGAATACTTTGTGGTTTTAATCCATGCCTCAATAGATCACAAGCTATTTCAAACCTTGCATTTTTATATATTCACATTAGAGATAGACCATGATGAAAATGACTCTAAAATTTCATCCAAGATTGTCATAGATTTGGAAATATAAACACAATAAACCTTAGAGTGTATAAGCTTGATGATGATATAATACCTTTTGTTGACTCAAAATTGTATAATAAGGATGTATACTAATTAGAAAAGTGAGTTCACAACCAATAGATGCAAATTTTAACCTCAAGTTGAAGCATACTGAAGAGGGAGGGTTGATCAAGTTTAGGAACAACCTAAAGCATTAGATATATTCCATAAACACCTCACATGGACATCCTTCACCAAAGAACCACCTACATTACTACTTCCAAATGAGATATAATTTACATGTAGTTCTTTTGATAATATTATCTTAAGGAGTTTGTAAGGTCAACCCGCATGTGGCTAATAACATTTAGGCATTCCTTTGTATGTGCTTCATATGGGCTAAATGGAATAGATGCATGGTGTATTTCATAGATGTGTTGGTGTTGGTCGTTGGAATGGATTCATATGGAATAATTCTTTTCATTGAACTTACATAGAAAATATGGTTATTTTGTCAAGGAAACTTTTCATAACCTTCTTACAAATTGATTATCTAGGAAATTATCAATGGTTGTACATTATAGCGTGTTAGAATGTTGGCAATGCAAATTAATGCTTGAAGTAATACTAGGGATTATGGATTATTTAAACTTGAGAAGATGATTGATGGAATCTATTTGATTATTAGTATGGAATACAAAACTATGATTTCCTAACTAAGATTATGATGGTGATTGATTCTTTTACAAATGAGCTCTTTTCAAGAAACCAGATATAACAAAATTAGTTGAGTAAAATATGTTACTAATGTGGTATTACATTTTAGTTACACAAACTTACTAATGAGTTGAATGGATGATGGAAGCTAGGTCTCGAAGGTCTCAAGAGTTTCACAACAACAGAAGAAGGTTGTCATCAAGCATGTGAGGAAGCAAGTCAAGGTAATGATAACAAAATAAATGATCAACTTCAAGTAAGTATAAGACGTAAGTATATGTGCTTAATGTGGATTATTGTATAGGAAAATTAGGTCCAATGGGGAGAAGGGAGAGACACCAAAACCCTGCTAAAACACTTCATTTTTTTGAAGTGTTGTTTTGTTTGATGTTAATGTGATAGTTTATATTGTAAGTTTTCCTTTAATATTTGAGTTATTGAAAATTTTATTATTTGATATGCTTTTGGGAAAAAGTGTGTTATTTGATATTTTCATGGGAAAAAGTGTGCTTAGGATCAATGTGATAGTTATATTGTAAGTTGTCTTCAATATTTGGGTTATTGTTAATTTGTTATTTGATATTTTATGTTTTTTTTAAAAAGGGCATATTTTTTAGTGAGTTAAAAAGTGTTTCTAAGTGTTAAATTTTTCTTGTAGTTGTGTTTTTGAAAGCCTAAATTAAGTACCTAAGGGTTGGACACCATTTTAAGCCCATAATTCATGTAAAACATGAGTTTTAAACCTTTTTAAATTCACTTTTTTGTTAGTGACCAAAATGAGAGTATGAACACCCATGTGAACACCATGCCTCTTAAATGAAAAAGAGGACATGGTTGTTGGGGGTGGGTGGAAGAAGAAATGGAAAGAAAGTGTTGGCAAGATTTCATTTTATTTATTTTTCATTTTGATTCTTTTTGGCTAAGGGATGAAAGGGGGGAGGAGTTTAAAAAAAAAGAGGGTTTGGAGGAAGAAGAGGGAGGTGCAATGAGGAAGGGAAATCAGCATGAGAGATAAGTTGTCTCAACTGCCTTCACCATATATTGCCTTGGATTGTGTTTGTATTGGTTAATTGACTATTGTTTAGTTTTTTTGCTGAAAATAATGTGGAAATTTTGAGTTGTGTGTGTGACTTTGTTAATGGGGATTATGGGTTTTTTGAATAAGCCAAAATGTGTTGAGTTTGGAACTGTTGGCAAGTATTTCTTATGGGTTTCATACAACATGTTGTAAAATGATCTTGTTCTTGTTGTTGGTTTTGGTTGTTGCTTGAATCTTGGGTTTTGGGTGCTCTTGAATCTTGGGTTTTGGATGTTCTCTCCTTACTTAGGGGATGGCTGGAGCTTGATAATGGCTTGATGATGCCATATAGTTTGGGTGGTGATATTTACTTTCCCCATTGGCATATCACTAGTGTAGTTATTCAAACCCTGTCTTGGAAATGGAAAATGAAAGTTTCTTCCCTTTGGATCATTGTCCTTGGAAATATTTGTTGTTTTTTTAAACTGAATATTAATATGAGTTCATGAATGTATCAAAATAAAGAAAAGTAGGTTTGATGATACATGGGATGGATAAATCGTTTGGTATGTGTATCTACATGCAAATGGAAATAAGTTGAAATATAATTTTTGTATTGTGAAACAAAAAGGCAATATATTTGTGTGAACTATTTCCTCCTTGTTTATGTCCTATCTTGCATTAGAAAGAATGAACATGGGTAAAAAAAAATATTGTACAAAATATTAAACTTGTATGGGTGCTTAATTATTGAGTATAAACACTATTGGGTAACTTTCTTTAATCTTGAGTAAGAAGATTTGATTATGTTGTTATGAAAGAAAATGAGAAATTTAAATTAATGCTTTGTTTTATAATTATATATATTAAAAAACCCTTTTTATACACCAAGCATGCTCAAAATGCATTTTATGTGTCATGAATGAAGCACTTCACAATCTTGTGAATGCTACAAATACAATACATAAATTGCAACTATGGGAAGTATTCAAGTTAGCAAATTATTGCATAAATAAACAAAACCAAAGTAAACAATGAAGCACAAAGGAGGAAAACATGAAAACAAAAGGAATAATCTCACCAAATATCTTCAAACTCCATGATTGATCTCCATTACACCTCCTCTATTTGCTGCAATATGTAGTTTTCCCTCATATTTTATGTGAGCAACCTATGACTATGCCAAGACCTAAGCAAATGTTGAAGTATTTGATCACAAATGCTACACTATGCAACTATGGAACTATGAAGCAAGCCTAAAGTATGCCTAAAATGTCAAGATGTCAAAATGCCAAAATTCCAAGAGCTTGTGAGATGCAGATTGCATGAGATGTAGAGATATGAGAGATGATAGATGAGACTAAAATTTCCTTTTTATACAAAAGCCAATTTTGGATGAATGGACAAGATTGAAAGATGATAAATTCACTAAGATCAATGGTTAAAATTGAATGTGAAAACCCACAATTAGGGTTAGGGAAACATTAAGTTGAAATTTGAAATGAACCATTGAGATTTGATTTAGGAGAATCAAATAATGATTTAAAATTATTTGATTTTAAATATTGAGTTGTCTTTTTGAATTAAAAATTAATTTAATTCAAAAGAGGTTGAGTCATGTGACAGTAAATAATTAATTTGAATTATTTACTTAGAAAGAAAATTAGAAAATGGACCATTTTAAGTAAATGTCTTTATTTGAAATTAGAAAAAGCCAATGTGGATAATAATTAAACAAATCAAAGAGATTTATTTAATTATAGAAAGACAAATTATAAAAAGCTAAAGTGGATAATAATTAAATAAATTATAGAAATTTAATTAATTATAAGAGGACATAAGAAATTAATGACGTATTTAAATAAATAAATAAAGTTTATTTATTTGAATAATCAGGAAGAAGACACAAGTAATTATGGAGGGACATAAGAAATTAGTGATGTATTTAAATAAAATAAATGTAATTTATTTATTTAAATAGTCAGGGGGAATAAAAGACATGAACTAATTAAATGATTGAAAATTATTTAATTAATAGCTCAATTTGAACTATAGAAAAAATATGATAAGACAGAAAAATTTGGTTTGCAGTCTAGAACATTTTTTATGTGTCTACATAAATATATCATTATTTTACCCAACTTATTTGCAAATAGACCTTTATAATAAGACATATATATAAAATATATACACAGTTCAAATATATATATATATATATATATAATGATAAAATAAAAACATATTTAAAAGTTAAAAATAGAATAAAATGATATTTAAAATAAAATAAAAAAATAAAAATTTATAATATAAAATTATTGGGGAGGGGAGGGCGGTTGTGAGGCCGACCCTCGACCCCCACTATTTCCTGGCATGACTGCTGAGGGCAGAGCCCCAACAGAGCCGTGACCTCTACTGAGGATGTTGCCTCCGCTGTGGGTGCAAGTAGGGTAGAGCCCTTATTAAATAAAATAAAAATATTATTGTGTTATGTTAAAAACAAGCAAATGGCTGTTAAAACACAACAAAATAATACATGAAGATAAACCAAAAAGATAGATATAAATCCCATGTGAATAAATTGTTGCTTTCAATCAACATAAACTGGTAAGGGTATATGACGTTTTGGGGAAATTTGCAAACCTTCAATACCTGCAATACAAGTAAACACTCCAATACGAAGGGAATCTAAAACACATTTCATGAAGGAAAAAAGTAATGAAAGAAATAGAAAACCAAAGAAAACAAACAATTGCAAAACCTGTAATAAAGGTTGAGCATGCAACCTTGTAGAAGCATTATTCTCTTCCCTCTTATCTCCCCATTTCCAAAACCTGCAAAAACAAAATGAAATGAAACTGGGAAAAAGATAAGTGTTTTAAAGCATTCATATGCTTTAGGGAAACAAGTGAAGCCCTAAGATCTAAGGGTTGAGGTTTAAACAATCCAATGGTCAAAATTAGATGCACATTCCATTAACCATTAACTTGTCATTATTTTAATTAATCTTTTCTAACTTTCTAATTTAGATCATGGTGGGGACAATGTAGTTAGGACTTTTTTAAGTGATAACTTAATGTATTTTTAGAAACTTTTTAAAATAAAATTTATTTTTTTTCTTACAATTTTAAAATTTGGAGAAAAAAACCAATCAAATCAAATTAGAAATTTTTGTATATTGGTTTTTTTTCTTTTTAATTTTTAAATTTAAAAAAAAAAACACATCAAGTTAAATTAGAAGTTTATACTACTAGATTTAATTAGCGGACTTTAAATAAAAACATTATCTCTAAATAAAATCTAGTAATGGTGTAGATTAGATATTGTTTTTTCAAATATTTCATAAACACTCTTTAAACAAAAATGTCATTATTAAGGTTTAAACATGGATTGGATTGAATAATAATAATTTAATCAATATAAATATTTCTAGGATGATAACTAATAATATTATTAAGGGTAGATGGTGGATTCAATAACAATATTGTTAGCAATTTATTTTATTTTATTATTAACCATTTGCATAAGGTTTGATTTGAGAGTAAACAAATGAGAAGGTTATGTCACCTTGGAAAATAAATAATCATTTTATTTAATTAAGGATTCAACATTAGTCTAATGACAACAATATTCCTAATTATTATTTTGGGGTTGAGTAATAATATTATAAATTCAGTGATTGAACGATGATAACATCATTAATGCTTCTCTAAATAATAATACTCCTCTATAATGTTAAATGAAAAATTAATTAATAATATTTTTTTATTCACATAGTCAAGTTGAATGATTAATATTAGTTTCCTTATTCATAATATATATTTACATATACACACACACACACACACATACATACATACATATATATCTTGATGTTTAAATTATTGTGCAATGGTGCCAATACTAATTTTTTTGAGGATGCCTTATAGATATGTTAATTGATTGTGATATAATATTATTGGTATAAATGGCAATGAAATTTGAAGTCACAAATCAAATATATATGTATGTGCATGAGATATTTTCCCATGCAAACATTAATTTATGAGACGAGTTATCACTCTAATAATAATAATAATAAAAAAAAAAACTATACATGAAGATATGGAATATATCCTCTAAACCAAATATGTATGCCTCAAAAAGAATAGAGGGTCGAGGTCTATCACCTCAATGGGCTATCCCTAGAGGGACAAAAAAAAAGGAAAGTGAAATTAATGTGTAATCTAAATCTCAATTACACTTCCTTCTCATGACATACAAACTTTTATCAAGGAGATCAAGATATCTGAACTAGTGGGATAAGATAGGAAAGTTGAGGTTAGGATGCCATGCTATGTCGTCAGTCAATAGTAGTGACACCATTAATAAGATTCATAATTGGTATTAGCTATAATATTGGATTTAATAATGGTAAGTTAAATTACAGGCTTGAACAATGTCAATCCTAGTGGCCATGCAACTAACATAAGACCAACCATCGTGGGTGATCAATAATACTTATGTGAATATCGAGAGCGGAGTATGAGTTACTGTTCACCCTAAGCACTTGAGAGATAATTAACTTTTAAAGTATTGTACTTTAAAAGTAAAATATTTATATATAGGTGTTTTGTGTATTATTAAAAAAAAATTGTTGGTTGTGTTGTATATTAGCATGTTAAAATTATGGGCATGACATTTGGTATCAGAGCCCAGGTTGGAACACTAGGTGCTCTGGAAGTAAGATGGGTCGTAGCTAATATGTATGTGGTCATCAAGTGAAATTTATTGCAACAATTAAGTCTCAAACTGTTTCTAACCTAATAAATTTTAAGGGGCTATCTTGTGTGAAAACATTGGAATCTAATTGCAATTAACCATCTTTATTAAAATTTATAGACATGTGAACCAAACTTAAATCATTCTAGGTATTTAATTAATGAGAAGTAACTAGAAATAAACTTAAATTGGTAAAGGTGAAACCCTCAAGAATATTATGGTTATACAAAGTGATGTGCATGTTAGAAAGTATGTTAGTCCATTTAATAAGTGTTATTGAACCTATCACTATTGATGTCCCTCTCTTAAACTTTAAAAAGGTAGATATTGTTGTTAAATATGATTATTAAGGATTTTGATGAGTTAGTGAAATAATATGATATGCTTCAATATCTATGATTAAAGGAACCTAAATTAGATTCCACCAAAATGACATTAATGATGTTGATAGAGAAGTTAAATTATTTGAATTGATGTGGATAGTAAAGTATACTCTTGAATAATAAAATAAATTATTGTATAGTTTAAATTTAGAAAGGAAATCATTTTGTTCAAGCTTATAAAATATAAGGGAGTGTTTAGAGACTAGTTATTGTTTCCTCCTAGTGGGCCTTAGGTAAACTTTAAATTGAAAATCATGGTTGTTTAATTGAAAATGATGAAGACGAGGTTAGTGTCTAAATTGGAGGCAACTTAATTAAGAAATGTTAGCTCAACCTAAGAAGGTGGTACTAAGAATTTTCTAAAATTCCCTCAAGTAACCTTAAAATGAAGAATTTATTTACCCATAAATATGCCTCTAGAGCATGTTGCAGACCCTGGTTATTAGAGTAAGCTTGTCATAAGTTTCACTTGCGAATAAGCTATGTGTTCAACAAGTGTACCATGCTAGAAACATCATAACTCTCATCATGTATGCATTTGAAACACCTCTTATGTTAATTAGAGAATGGATAAATAAGTAATTGAGGATGTAACTTTGAAAGTATAGTATCCTTGGTTCTATAAGGAAGTGTTAGAATTGATCTTGCATTTGTACTTTAGACATCATTAACACATAAGTCTCCTAAAACTTATTTAGATTATGATTCAACATAAGAAAGAGTCCTGCTATTGAACTCTTAAAGTTCTAAGGTGAGTCAACTTATGGTTGGTAGGTAAGATTGCATGATTAAGAACATCAACTAATAAATGAAACCCTACATTGTATGGTAAATCCTACTTTAAAAAAAAGTAAAATTGGATTTTACTTGGAATTGAAGGGTGGGAATTTAAATTCATTTAAACAATTTTGCAAAATAAATGGCAACCTAGTAAACTTAATAGAGTTTTAACAACACCCAACCCTTTTGTTCTGTTGTTAAAAGAGTAAATAGAAAGCAAAACAAATTGATCACTAAGATTCAAGACAAAGGTAAATGCATAGAAAGATTCAATTAAGATATATCTGTGAGGTTCCATAGACGTGGCATTAAGTTATTCACTTATAATTGAACATAAAATATTGGTGAAGGGACCTTGTCAAAGTGAGAATTTGAAGATTAAAACATTATCTAGAACACATGCTATTACTACTCTTCTTATAAATAAGCTAAATATTAAAGGCTTGTTAGTGCCAAAATAAGAAAGGATACATGTCCTAAAGGAAGTAATAATGTATTCAATTCGTTGCTGACCTTGAAGGTTGTATACATGTCAAACTATGGAATCTATAAATTGAGTAATGAACAAAGGAATCCTGTCCCAAAGGAATCTATAAATTGAGTAATGAATTCTATATGATTTACGATGTATTAGGTGGTTGGGAAATTAAAACAAGAAAAAAATAATAATAAATAAAAGCAACTCAAGTTGTGTGTTGGTTAGTATTTATTTATGGAAAAACATATACACATGAATACAATGGAGATAACATAAAGGTAGTCAAAACTTTTAAGAATTTTTTCTCATTGAGGATAGATGGAATGGTGATGGTAAAAATGATGACTATAACATGTGACTAAGTGGTTCAACCTTAAATAGTGAAATTCAAGATTGGTAAAAAGATATTAGTAAGTTATGAGAATTACTATTCCATGATTGTCATATTTTTCATGCATTGTGGTGTTCAATGAAAATGGTTAGCTATCTTCCTTATTAAGTAGGAAATATTTTGTAGCATGTGGTGGAAAATATATTGGAATTACCTGTATTAATATATTGGGAACATAAAAAACATAATTAAGTAAAAGAGGAAGAATGGTATGAACAAATACAAAAAACCAATCTTGATATTAAATGTGATGTTAAACACTAACTTAGTAAGATGAGAAGTGTGGTGAACTATGTATTGTTAAGCTATAGTTGCACATCTTCTAGTGGTTTCTTGTACTTATGCAAAGTTAGTAGATGTTTCCAAAGTTGAGATGAGAAGTGAATACTATCTAAAGAAAATAGAGTATGCTTAAGTGCATTACTCTTGTTCCATAATGCAGTGAATTTCATAAAGTGTATTGTGTTTGTAGACATCGAAAATATACAAATTGATATCACACACTCGATCCTGATCTACTAACATCACTTCATTTTGAATTATCCCTCTGTCTAACCATTTAATCAAATAGCCTTATTTGATTAAAGTCATCATAATTCCCCTTTTAATTAAATAAATCCCTCAATTTAATTAAATCATCAGCTCTGTGTAATTAGCTAGGTCATTTCATCTTCCTACCTTTATTTAATCAAATAATCCATATTATTTGATTAAATTTCTAAGTTAATCTAATTAAATAAAATAAATCAAGCATTTATCTAATTTAATCTAACATCACCCCTTTTGGTTAAATAAATCAAAATACTTATTTAACTAGGTCTTAATCATTTTCATCTCTTTTTGATTTATTTCAATCCTAAAATCTAAATCAAATAGTCAAATCAGCTAAATCTCCCCTTAAATTAATCAAATCCTGATTAATTTAATCCTAATCACTCAAATCCTCTAGGTTTTGCAACTTGCAGATGAAAATAGACTTATTTGATTTATTAAATCTCTATTTTCCTTCAACAAGGCATATTTTAAGGAATATTCCCCTAATTTGAATTCAAAATCCAAGTGGGAATAAGTCCTTCCAACAAAGCATTTAAAATCTCTTACATGTCCTTTTATTGAGCCATGTGTATTTGCTTCACCTTTCATCTCATCCTTCAAGCCATATTTTGAATTTGAATCTCCCCCCTCTTTGCACATTCTTCAAAACTTGTACATCCTCCATCCATTCACAAGTTGACAAGTGGCATCATATCATTGGTTGAATATTTGTCCCACATTGATCAAATTTGGACATCTCTTCAACTTATCAATCTATAAATAAAGAGCTCATATCCTCATTTCATCATCCACAATTTGAGTAAACTTACTCTACTTAAATTCATCTTCAAGCATTTGCAAGATTCATCCATCCATAGCTAGGTTATGCAGGTTTTCATCTTGGAGCACATTTGAATCTTCACAAAAGTGGATCACTCATCAACACTCTTCATCATCTATCAACGTCATTGCATCATTGGAGTTGGGAAAGGGCCAATTTTCACATCAAATTGGCACCAATTCCCCCATGGGATCAAGAGTTTGCATTGCTTTTAATAGGATTTAATCTACTTTCTTGTTCTTTCATTATCTTCTTCTCTTCATTCCTATTTTGAGTTTTGTTAATAGATTTCATGGGGAATCCTTGTTCTTACTTGCATTTGATCTCCTAATGTATTCATTTGTTGTGTTTTGCAGGTATTTGGATTAGGGTTCACAGTGTTATGACATGTGAAGTGAAAAACCAGTAAATGTGTTGTGCCCCAAGTATGAGATACATGGTATCTGACTTGGGATAAGGGTAAGGGCTGTCAAGTACGACCCCTTATGTGTACCCTTTGTGATGGCCCATTGTGTAAGTCAGTTAATTGTGAAATAATGTAAACATGATATCTATTTATGTGTGCCTACTAAGTGAAATGTGAAGTAATTCTTTGTGTAAGTCTTGTTCGTATGTTAAATGTGTACCCCTAGTATATGGCTCCCCTACGGGATTGAGATGCCTGCTAGTGTAAATAGGGGTTGAGGGGGAAGAGAACCCCAAGGGGGAACTCCATGGTTTCCCTTGGTTGTGTTTCTAACTTACTCCCCCACATATGAGAACCATACTTGTTGGTTCATAGTGCAAGCCTAACTTTGAGATTTGGTACCATACTGGGTTGAGGATGATCTACAATGTGCCTTGGTTTAGATTGAATTCTACTCATAGTTGGTCAACATTGGTACTTCAAGGGTATGACAGTTAAGACAACCTTCAAACTCTTGGATATTGATAGTATTGGGATCCAATCAACAAACATATGGGTAAAATTATATTAGCTACAAATCATCAAGGAAATTTTTGAAAACAATTTTCATCAAGTTAAATTGTGGAATAAAGAGCTTAGAATTATAGGAACATACTTGGATTAACTGTAGACATGGAAAATGTACCGATTGATCCTATACACCTGATCCTGATTTTACTAACACCGCTTCATCGTAAATCATCTCCTTTGCTAATCGTTTAATCCAATAATCTGTATTTGATTAAATCCACCACATTCCATCTCTTAATTAAATAAATCATTATTTATATGATTAGGTCATCATCTCCTCTTGATTATATAGATCATTTTATTTAATTAATCCTATAGTCTCCCTTTAATTAAAAAATTCACTTTATTTAATTAATCTCTAAAGTCATTCTATTAAATTAAATAAACCAATCTTTATTTAATTTAATCTAACATCATCTCCTTTTAATTAAATAAATCAAAATCTTTATTTAATTAAGTCTACATCATATTCCTCTCATTTTGATTTAAATTAATCTAAAAATCAAAATCAAAATGGTCAAATCAACTAATCTCCTTTTAAAATTAATCAAATCTTGATTAATCTTAATCTTAATCACCTAAATCCTCTAGATTTTGCAACTTGCTCATGAAAATAATTTCAATTGATTTATTAAATCCTCAATTACTTTCAAAAATGCATCAATGTTGGAATATTCTCCAAATTTGAAAAATCCCTCCAAAAGGGTTTGTACATCCAATAAGGCATTTAAACCTCTTACATATCCTTTTTCCTTGAGCCAAGTGGCATTAACTTCATTTTTCCCTCCCTCCAACATGTTATTTCATCCATTTTTAAATTCCACCTAATTGCATTTAATTGCACAATGACCAAAATGTGCTCCACCTTTGTCCACTCACATGTTGACAAGTGGCACTTGGTCGTTGGTTGGTGTTTGATCCCACATTCATCCCTTTTGCCTCATTCTCCATCATTCTCATCTATAAATAAGAGGCTCTCACTTTGATTTTGGATGCACAACTTCATGTAAAGACATTATCTTGAGATTTTGAATTTGCTTATCCATTGTTTATCCATTTTCTCATTTTCATAGCTAGGTTATGCAAGAATTCAACCAAGGAGCATCAAATCTTCATCATATCATCACTCAAGCTTGCAAGGGATTGGGAAAGAGCCATTTTCCACATCAAAATGGCACCAATTCCCCCACGGGATTGAAATTTTTCTTGCATTAGATAGGATTTGATAGTTTTCGTTTGTGTTCTTCATTTCCATTTCTTATTTTGTGCATTTCAAATGAATTCTATGGGGAATGTTGATTTAACTTGCATAATGATCTAATTGTATGATTGTTTGTTGTGTTTGTGTAGGTCTAACATCGACATTCACATTTTGGCGCTAGAAGGAGGGAAAACAAAAAAAGGATTAAAAATAGTAAAGAGAAAAATCGTCCTCTAGTGAAAACCACTTTGGTGGCACTTTGGGCAAGTACCTTAGTGAAAACCTAGCAAACAGGCACCTTGTGTAAATAAGCACTTTCTATCCACTAGGATCTTCATGACTGCATCATCCATCCATTTACGCTTCCATCATCCATTGCATTCCATATCTCCATTTGTATCCACACCATAGCTTGGTCTTGTGCTCGTGTCATGATCCCTCCTAGTACTACTCGACCCATCCTCAAGGTTAGTTTGTCCTGCCTATATCAGAGTAGTTTATTGCTTCACATTGGGGGCATGTTCTTATCAGATTAGATATTTGTATATTCTTGAAGTCTTCCCTAAAATCAAAAAATCCAAAAACATCAGAAAATTAGAAAAATCCAAAAAAAATCATAAAATCATAAAATTCAAAAACATTCAAAACATTCAAAATCCAAAAAATAGGTCAAAAAGTCAAAAATAGAGTCATCTTTTCGAACTATGTCATCTTTGAGCTTTGAATGTAGGCAAGGTTGATCTTTGATCATCCCCTGAGACACTTAGGTTAGTCCTTTAGGAGTCCGTCATAACAAACTGGCAACCCATTTGTTCATATCTCATCAAAAATCAAGTTTGTGTTAGTCGAACTATGTGGTATTTGCGTGTATAACGTAGGAAATACTAATATTTGATCAGCCCCTAAGGCCCCTAGGATAGGTCTTTAGGTTAGTCTCTTGGTCAAAATCTCAAAAAGCCCCAAAACAGTGGAAAATTTGAAAATAAAAAAAATTGCAAAATCTTGAAAATACCAAAAACAACGTCAAAATATTTCAAAACTTCAAAAACATCCTAATATTTGAAAAAAATCCATCCTTCCCCATCTCGCTTTCACCCGAAATAAACTTTCACCCATAATAAATCAATCGCCATCTTCAACCTTTGGTGAAACAGTTAGAAACAAGTCTAGCAAGTTAAAAGTGAAAGCTCAAAAGCGTCAAAGTCTCAAGTCTAGGTCAGTAAGTAAACAAGTTAGTCAACTCTTGGTATTAATAGCCTATCATCCAATCAGTCCCAAATCAATCATCTAATAACATCATGTCCTAGGATGCATCTTTCCTATAATGGACATCAATAGCAGGCATCACCATAGTTTAGTCTTGGCTAAAGGTATAAAGAACATTAGCTTGTTTGTTTACTTTATCTTTATATTTTGACTTATCTTTGTGCACTCATTTCAATGACCTCTCAATGATGTCTAAATAAAAGGATCTAGGGAGAAAGGAATGGAGCAATGATCATTGTCTTTTTATATATTGTGCTTGTTGGATATTCTTGTAATATAACCTTGGTCATACGTGCTTTGTTTGGTTTGTAGGGAGGGTGTTTTAGGTGTCTTGTTGACCACATATAAAGGATTTCCTTTCTATGTTTTGGTCTGAGATGTTTGAAATATCTGAATTACATTCTAAATGAGGTTTTGTGTTCCAGGTGTGAACATGAGTACTCTTATCTGAATGTTGAGTCAAAGTCCATCATACTAAGTGCAACACCATCCTAGTTCTTTATACCTTGATGCATCGTGCCTATGTGTATTATCAAACATAAGGTAAATGACCCTTTTAAAGTCCCAATTCTTGGTAAGCAAATCATCATCATCATCATCATCTTTTGAATTGTTGGATTCTCTTCTTTCTTTTGTCTTCTTTCTGCACTAACAAAGTACCATGATAGTTAATCATCATCACTAATGCATCCATCCTGCATCCACAAACCATTAGCATAATACACATCATATCATGACATATAGGAAACACTGATCATCTCACATGCATTTTAGTTCATCATTTGCATCATAATATAGATTGGTTATTCTAAGCATTGAATCACAAACCATACATTTGCATTCATTACATAAGCATAAAATAACCATCACATAGGAATTATTAACTCATATCATGTACATCATTAAAGAATCCATTGCATCATCACATATACATCATAATATCATTCATTTGCATCTGTTACATAATCGTATAACATTGCATACATATCATCCATTTGCATCATCATATAAGCATTATCATACCATATTAGGTCATATACATAAGCATCATTATGAAAAGCATCATCGCATCATATCATGTGCATCACCATGACATCCATAAATGCATCACCATATCATACATGAGAAAGATAATGAAAAAGAAAAATATTGCATCTCATACATTTTATCATCATCATCCATTAGGTACATAATATAGATCTGTTACTCTAAACCTTCACATATCATAACATTTGCATTGTCCTTACATCATCATAAAAGTGCATAGAAAAGATACTGAAAAAGAAATACATCCATAAATCACTGCATCACATCACAAACATCATATAGAAACATACATCACATTACATCACATAAGATAGAATCATTGCATCACATATAGACCATCACATATAGAAAGTAAAAACATCCATCCATAATGCATAAATAAGATATGACACATCATACGTAGGATCGAATAATCTCATATCACATATATCATCAAAATAAATGTATAACTGTCATGGTACATGAATCAGAATTATATGTTTGTGTATCAATCAATATAGTACAATCGCCCATGGGGCTATAAAAAATGAGCCCATGGATCTAAAAAAGAATGATGTCTTTGATAAAAATGAGCTAGCCCTACTTGGTGCTCCCCTCGCCACCTGGCCTCTCCTTGCGATCCTTTGGAGACCTGTACCTAGTTTGCTATGAATAATCTAGGACCCGAGCTACTCAAGGCATTTCTTGGTGGTAATGCACCCAATAGTACCTGCCCTCTCTGATGGCATCTCGGTATGCCTGCGTGGATATTGTGCTCCTGGAGGAGGATGCAGCCATACTCTCTAGCTGCTGTCGCCAACCCATCTCCTATGCTTCCTGCAACTCGATAGCTTGCCATTGATGAATCACTTGATCCTACTCTGTGCAGGCCTAATCCCTCTCAGCCATCAAGGTGGCAACATGTTCTTGTAATTGTTGGTTCAAGGCATCTCTCTGGTCCGACTAGGGTGGTGGAAATGGTGGGGGCTACTGTTGGTGATCTCTTTGATCCTACCTATCCTTCTCTCTTTGTTGCCTATCCCTATCCCTTTGCTAGTGATCGTGTGCCCAATCCCTTTGATTGTACCCTTGATCTCTGGGAACCCTCTGATCGTGATGCTAGTGTGACTGGTGTGGAGGTGGTCCACCTCCTCCTCTGCCTCTGCCTCCATCTCCATCTTTGTCTCCATCACCATCTTCTCTGCCTCCTCGCCCTCGCCCTGCTGACTGGCCTTTGGGTCTCCTCCATGGTATTTGTGCACTAGGTATTTTCAATCTGACTGGTGGACGAAACCAATCTCTGTAGGCCTAGGTCATCCCTGGGTCTGCTAGTCCCTGATCATAAGGCCATGGCTTGGCCACCAGCTTCCTAAAACTCTACATTGCCTCATATGCCCCCATGTCGTCTGCTTCGTAGTACGTGTGAAGATGGCCACATACTGGTCATTAGGTCTATCCTGGGTCTCTCCAAACTGTCAGGCAACACAGTCTGGAAAATACCGCTCTATCATCGTATGCTCGCGACCCTACATCAAACAGTCCTACTTGGCGAAGAATAACTATTGAACATCATCGTACCAGGCAGGCATGCCGAGCCAAGGTCTCCAAATGAAAATTTTCATCTCATTGATGACCCACTGCCAATTCCAGATGTTGGCTGCTCCTATATGTGAGAAGGTCAAGGCTCCTCTGTATCTCCAGACAATTGAGTCATCTGGCTCCATATCGACTGATGTAACTCTCACGGGGAAGAGCATTGCAATGTGATCATAGGCCCAAATATGCAACAATGTAACTCCTGATCCGATGGCTTGGCTATCACAAATATGTGAACTCATGAAGATCATGGTACAAGGAGGCCAACATCACTGGCCCCCATGTGAAGTACTCTCTCCGTTGGAGCATCTGCTCCCAGGAAAGACCCCATCTTGGGCTGAAGTATCAGTTGTGCTGATCTGGTGCCACAAGTCCTGAAATGATTGCAACCACAATCAATCGGAAAGACGGTACCTGACCTCTGTACCACTCTAGCTTGATCTATCCCTTTGAAAAGATGGTCTCGTCTAGGCCCATAATCTCAAAGTAGGAATCTCTCCTGGCCTCCACATCATAGATGACTCTCTCTCCATGGATCAACAATCGTAGAATACACCACATGTCCTCCAAGGTCACTATGGCCTCACCTATGGGGAAGTGAAATGGGTATGTCTCACTATGCTAGCGCTTCCCTATTGCTGTCATCATGTTGAGGTGCATCCTAATCACTGGGGCATAAGCAACATACCATAATCCAATCGCCCCCAGGTGCTCTTGGAGTACCTCGTGGAAAGGGGGATCCTATGACAATCTGCTCAAAATAGAAGATTTGTTCTCTCGCGAGTGGATTGGCTCCATGTCCTCCTACATCAGGAAAGTCATTACGTCAAGTTTCGTAAAAAGTTGAGATCCTATTTAATGTTTGCATGACCAAAACAACAAATTGGTCACTGTTTGCATATGCGTCGCTGTTTGAAAGTTCCAAATTGCACCGTAGGAAGCCTAAAAGTTCCAAACTCTGCCGCTAGAATGTAGTTTGATAGTGCTTTAATTTGACCCTTGGACCTAAATTTCAAATAGGACCGCTGCAATGCAATTTACAAGTGTAGCGGACTTTGACACCTAAACCTTAAATCCTAAGTACATTGTTGTGGCGCAACTCTCATTAGCGGCACCGTTTGGGCCCGTGTGGCACTGATTTAAGGTTTTTAGCAGTGCTAAACAATGCCGCTTGACTTTGTTGACCTCTAGACCCTAATTAATGCACTCAAAAATTGAAAACATAGGTCAGGACAAGATGACATACCATAGGTCCGGTGCTGGGAAGCCTCTGGTACACTCGCACGCACTAAGAAATGTGTCGTGGAAGCATGTGTTGCACCATCTCGATCAATCCTCAAAGCTCAAATCACAAGAATTTCTAAAGGCTAGGTGTACAAATGAATTGGAAGTGGCCCCTCGAAGCCTATTTAAGCTTAAATGTTAGGGTTTTTGACCCTGTTTAGCCGTTTAGCTAGGGTTTTGGACCCTCGAGCCCATTTTTATCCAATTGAGGGATGTTTTGCATCTTTTTTTGCATTTTTGCACATTTTTGTTATCCTAAAGCCTTTCTAAACCCGTCAGGCACCTTGTCCTTTTTCGCGAGATCATCGAAAAAATCAAAATTTTTGTCCGATCTCTCGAGGGGGTAGTATAGCAGCATGTTTCTTCTCGTCGGGGCATTTAAAAAGTCTATTTTTTTTTAACTTTTGATCACGAGGTTATTCTTTGAACCAACGTAGTAGGTACATTGCTTTAAAGAGGGGCAGAATGTAGACATGGAAAATGTACCGATTGATCCTATACACCTAATCTTGATTTTACTAACACCGCTTCGTCCTGAATCATCTCCTTTGCTAATCGTTTAATCGAATAATCTGTATTTGATTAAATCACCACATTTCATCTCTTAATTAAATAAATCATTATTTATATGATTAGGTCATCATCTTCTCTTGATTAAATAGATCATTTTATTTAATTAATCCTATAGTCTCCCTTGAATTAAATAATTCACTTTATTTAATTAATCACTAAAGTCTTTCTATTAAATTAAATAAATCAATTTTTATTTAATTTAATCTAACATCATTTCCTTTTAATTAAATAAATCAAAATATTTATTTAATTAAGTCTACATCACATTCCTCTCATTTTGATTTAAATTAATCAAAAAATCTAAATCAAAATGGTCAAATCAACTAATCTCCTTTTAAAATTAATCAAATCTTGATTAATCTTAATATTAATCACCTAAATCCTCTAGATTTTGCAGCTTTTTCATGAAAATCATTTCAATTGATTTATTAAATCCTCAATTACTTTCAAAAAGGCATCAATGTTGGAATATTCTCCAAATTTGAAAAATCCCTTCAAAATGGTTTGTACATCCAACAAGGCATTTAAACCTCTTACATGTCATTTTTCCTTGATCCAAGTGGCATTAACTTCATTTTTTCCTCCCTCCAACATGTCACTTCATCCATTTTGAAATTCCACCTAATTGCACAATGACCAAAATGTACTCCACCTTTGTTGACTCACATGTTGAGAAGTGGCACTTGGTCATTGGTTGGTGTTTGATCCCACATTCATCCCTTTTGCCTCATTCTCCATCATTCTTATCTATAAATAAGAGACTCTCACTTTGATTTTGGATCCACAACTTCATGCAAAGACATTATTTTGAGATTTTGAATTTGCTCATCCAATGTTCATCCATTTTCTCATTTTCATAGCTAGGTTATGCAGGAATTCAACCAAGGAGCATCAAATATTCATCAAATAATCACTCAATCTTGCAAGGGATTGGGAAAAGGCCATTATCCACATCAAAATGACACCAATTCCCCCATGAGATTGAGAGTTTGCTTGCATTAGTTAGGATTTGATAGTTTTCGTTTGTGTTCTTCATTTCCATTTCTTATTTTGTGCATTTCAAATGAATTCTATGAGGAATGTTGATTTAACTTGCATAATGATCTAATTGTATGATTTTTTGTTGTGTTTGTGCAGGTCTAACATCAGCATTCACATTAACAATCAACTTTGCACAAAAAATTGTAGTAAGAGCAACGGGAAAGTAATAGTATGGACATAAATAATGGAACATGGCAGTAACAGTGATAGCTTGACAACAAGTAGTGGTGGTTAGTATGATGTAATATGTATTAATGTGGACTGTGAGATAATTATATGTAACTTGCATATGGGACATTTCATGGCAGAGGATCTATGGATTGGTTATTTAGTAAGTCTTGGTTTGTGTATGACTATGCTTGTTATTTATGATATGGTTACTATGTTGATATTATGTGGTTTGAGACCACCATGATTATGCATGATTCTATATATTATGTGGTTTGAGACCACTATTCCCCTCCTCCCCTTGGGCAACCTTAGCAAATTCACATAGTGAATGTGATGTGCAATTTTGTGAAAATGTGATTTATTGCTATTTTATTTATTTACAATTTTTTTTCGTTAATTTAAGCCAACAATATTTAATTTTAATGTTAGGCTACTTAGCCATTTGGGTTTCATTTGGTCCTCTTTGCCTCAAGGACTTAATCACTTCTTCTTGATTGAAATTTTGCACCATTTCTCATTGAAATGTTGAATTTTGTATTTCTTATATGAAGTTTTTATCATGAATTTGGTTTATGATTTTATATTATTGGTTTGACATTGTTGTTTGAGGCCTTCTTATGATTTAGAGCTGTTGGATCATGTGTCGTGATGTGATCTATGTAAACTACCATATCTAGGAGGGATCCCTGGTAGGTCGTTAGGGGAGCAGATGGCCTAGGGAATCTTATTGAGGATGGGAGTTGTAAATGGGACCGGTATGGGACGGTCATAATCCATTTCTCCCTATTTTTCTATGTGAGTGATTACTAGTGTACCTTCCTTTTGGAGGCTAACCCCCTTACACAAACAAGGGGAAGGTACTAGGAAATGCATGGAGGGGTCCTTAGAGAAGGGGCTGGAGACCATATTTCCTATTATGATCATGACATTATGGCATGTAGTTTCATTGGATATAGAGTTGCATGATGATATGGTACATAGTGATGGCACATTTACCTTACTTATATTTAATATTTTTGATTACAAAATCTTCTATAAGATGGTAATATGGACTATTCATGGGCACTCAATATGGTTCATCCTCATAAAACCCGTTGTGTGAACCTTGCGATGTATGTGTTAATAATAAATGTATGTGATGTTGGATAATTATGTACTAAGTGACAGTGTTATGCATAATGAAATGATGTTAAGTTCTCCTTGAAGAATGTTGGGAGGTACAATACAAATTCAAAGATGTATTTATATACATTAACCATTCATGATGAGATTATTGAGTTAAATGATATTGAAGCAAATCTTAAACACATGTGTGACTTTACTTGGATCATTGTGGTCTCGATTTGAAAGATTGTGTAAATGGTGTAAATTTTTTGTGTTGAATTGTTTATGAACTATAATCTATAGTATGGATTTTTCCTCCTAATACAGGGATGCTAACAATGTGAGAGAAACTATTTAAAATTTTACTTTGTTCTTATACCTTGGTTATCTTTAGGATTATGATAAATTAAACATGACATATTCAATAGTGCATGTGCATGTTAGGATCACATTTCCTAGACCTTAGAGACTTCCAGGAGGAAGTTTACTCTAAGGGGAGGGGAATGTAAGGTCAACCCTTGTGTGGCTAATAACATTTAGGCATTCCTTTGTATGTCATTATGGGATAAATGGAATAGATGCGTGGTGCATTTCATAGATGTGTTGGTGTTGGTCATTAGAATGGAGTCATAGAATAATTCTTTTCATTGAACTTACATAGAAAATATGGTTATTTTGTCAATGAAACTTTTCATAACCCTCTTACAGATTGATTATCTAGGAAATTATCAATGGTTGTACATTATAGCGTGTTAGAATGGTTGCGATGAAAATTAATGCTTGAAGTAATACTAGGGAATATGAATTATTTAAACTTGAGAAGATGATTGATGCAGTCTATTTGATTATTAGTATGGAATACGAAACTGTGATTGCTTAACTAAGATTATCATGGTGATTGATTCTTTTACAAATGAGTTATTTTCAAGAAACTAGATATAACAAAATTAGTTGAGTAAAATATGTTACTAATGTGGTATTACATTTTACTTACACAAACTTATTAATGAGTTGAATGGATGATGGAAGCTACGTCTCGAAGGTCTCAAGAGTTTCACAACAACAAAAGAAGGTTTTCATCAAGCATGTGAGGAAGCAAGTCAAGGTAATGATAACATAATAAATGATCAACTTCAAGTAAGTATAGGAGGTAAGTATATGTGCTTAATGTGAATTATTGTATAGGAAAATTAGGTCCAATGGGGAGAAGGGAGAGACACAAAAACCTTGCTAAAACACTTCATTTTTTTGAAGTGTTGTTTTGTTTGATGTTAATGTGATAGTTTATATTGTAAGTTTTCCTTTAATATTCAAGTTATTGATAATTTTATTATTTGATATGCTTTTAGGAAAAAGTGTGTTATTTGATATTTTTGTGGGAAAAAGTGTGCTTAGTGTCAATGTGATAGTTATATTGTAAGTTGTCTTCAATATTTGGGTTATTGTTAATTTTGTTATTTGATATTTTATGGTTGTTCTAAAAAGGGCATATTTTTTAGTGAGTTAAAAAGTGTTTTTAAGTGTTAAATTTTGCTTATAGTTGTGTTTTTGAAGGCCTAAAATAAGTACCTAAGGGTTGGACACCATTTTAAGTCCATAATTCATGTAAAACATGAGTTTTAAACCTTTTTAAATTCACCTTTTTGTTAGTGACGAAAATGAGAGTATGAACACCCATGTGAACACCATGCCTTTAAATGAAAAAGAGGACATGGTGGTTGGAGGTGGGTGGAAGAAGAAATGAAAAGAAAGTGTTGGAAAGATTTCATTTTTTTTTTCATTATGGTTTTTTTGGCTAAGGGAAGAAAGGGGAGAGGGGTTGAAAAAAACAGGGTTTGGAGGAAGAAAAGGGAGGTGCAATGAAGAAGAGAAATAAGCATGAGAGATAAGTTGTCTCAACTCCCTTCACCATATCTTGCCTTGGATTGTATTTGTATTGGTTAATTGGTTGTTGTTTAGTTTTTCTGTTGAAAATAATTTGAAAATTTTGAGTTGTATGTGTGACTTTGTTAATGGGGATTATGGGTTTTTTGAATAAGCCAAAATGTGTTGAGTTTAGAACTGTTGGCAAGTATTTCTTATGGGTTTCATGCAGCATGTTGGAAAATGATCTTGTTTTTGTTGTTGGTTTTGGTTGTTGCTTGAATCTTGGGTTTTGGGTGTTGTGAACCTTTGAGTTTTACCTATTCTAATGATGCAAAACAACTAAAATGTAATGTAAAAACACAAAGAACATCTCAACGATTAGCCTAAGGGATTGTTAACACAAAGAGATAAGATGAAAGAAGATTGCAAATGATTATACCTTCTCTTTGCAGCTGAAATTCCTTGGTTGGCCCTTGATTTTGAGTACTTGTGTACTCCTTGGATGGCTATGGATATGACTAAATGCAAAATTGACTATATTATAGGATGCAAAATGCAAATGGCTAAAATGGCTTGGCTAAGTAAGAGGAAATGCTTGTGAGTTGAGTATTCAAAATGATAGCATGTAGGTGCAAAATGACTAAGTGTTGTAAATGCCTTAGAGGGGGGGTATTTATAGAGAAATTTGAATTGTCTAGAGAATTCAATGGTTGAAATTGAGCCATCAAGGCTAAGATGAAGGGCTATGGTGAGTTGAGGAATCACAAGCCCTCACATCTTGAGATGTGGAATATGAGATGGCCAAGGATGTGATGATGTGTAAGTGAGGTGGAATAAGGACAAGTGATGTGTAAGAAGGACATGTACCTTGGAAGTACATTGGGAGATGAGAAGAATCTTGGGTGAATAAATGTGATTCACATGCTTGGAAGAATCCCATGGACAAGACAAGGTTCCAAAAATGGAAGCACTTGTCCACATATAATTTGATGTGACAAGTCAAAAATTTTAGAAGATGCATGGGAAAATGGGATTCTAGGAGGAATAAAAGTGAATTAAAAATTCACATGGGGAAGAGAGGAGCCTTGGATGAATAAAATGGAATTAAAAATTCCTTGGAGGATGGGGAGAGTTGACCAAGGTACTAATTAGGCTTAACTAATCAGTAATTAGAAGATAATTAGATGATAATGAGGATTAGAAGCCAACTTGCAAAAGTTGGAGGATGTGGCACATCCTAATCAAGGATTAGGCATGTGCACATCCCTAATGAAGAGATTAAGAGGTTGATTAAGATTAAAGAAAAATGATGTGACATGTGAGGAATTAAATAAATGTCATATTTATTTAATTCATTTGATGAAAGTGGGATTAAAGAGATAAGGTATTTAATTATTAACTAAATACCTTAGGGATTTGGAAAAATTAAGGGTATTAATTAAATAATAGTAATATTACTTAATTAATGCAAATAATAGGATATTTAGACAAAAGGGGATAAATTTGGATAAATTAAGTGTCCAAATTTAGGTGTCTACATTTTTCCCCTCTTTGAGATGGTGTTAAAAAGTAGCATCATTTCAAATAATATTAAAACATAGAACCTAGAAGATGGTTAGATTGAAAAAGATGCTCCAGTCATTCAAATGAGTGACTAGGAAGGAAAAAAATGATGGGGGTGAAGATGAAGATTAGGGATTAGGGATTGAGATGCCTCCTCGAGAGGACATGCGGGTTCAAGAGAACACAAGTGTGCTCTCAAAATGGATGAGATGATGCAAGGGGAGATGAAGAAGATGATGTAAAGGAGTGGAATGATAAGCGGTAGGAGATGGATGAAGCACAAATGGATTTAAGGTGATGTTGCCCCAGTCAAGCTACAAGCCAAAAGGGGTTGATGATGGATGGAGTGTTGTCGATGAGGGAATGAGAGATCCCAAAGCAACATGAGGATAGGACATGATACATCCCAAGGAGTGGTATTGACAAGGAAATGATACATCCCAAAACACCACTAAAGGATAGGAAAGGATACATCTCGAGGATGATGATGATGATTAAAGAGATGATGATAAAAGATCAGATGGATAGGGGAGGGAGATTGATGAAGGATGAATGCATGGATGGGGAATATGAAATGCAATCCTAATAAAATTTTCCATCTTTAGAGCACTGATTTTTGCTATAGCATAAGACACCAAGTGCCAGGGTATGTGGAACCAAGGCGGATTAGTGTCTAATGCATAAAACAAACACAATAGACAAGAAGGCTATCCCAACACCCCAAAGTCACCATGACTTTGGTTGGGCTAGGTATTGAAATAACCACAAGCACACGAGGATGCCCTAGCATAATACAAGACCACAAGGATCTTGGTGGGTACTACATGGGACAACCAAGAAGACACAAACAAACAAAAGATCAAGATATGCCCCAATGTGTACCAGTTAAAGCACACCATGATATGATGGATCAAGGCGGCCCTGACAAGTGATGATAGGGAGCTCAAATGATAAACAAAAGCCAAAAGCATCAAAATATCACAATCAAATTAAAATGTCCTTTTCCATAGGATCAAGGGGGTGGATGGGATTGATGACGTCTGTTAGGAAGGATGTATCCTGTTGAGACCAATGATGGATTCAAAACTGATTGGATCTGCTAATACTAGTGGATCTCATTTGTTAAGAACCAACTTGATAAGGGCATAGCTTGATGACATAACACAAGGGAGACAAGACATGAGATTGACACACCCTAAAGACCTAGGGGCTTGGGGGTTGATCAAAGATTAGCCTTGCCTACGTGAAAGCATAGAGCCCTCGTAGTTTGATAAAAGGTTGTCGAATGACCATGAATAAAAGTAAAAAGAGGATGATGAAGACTGATGGTGGATGAAAAGGACCAGAGGGACAAAAGAAAAGATCGATGATAGATGATAAGGGATTGGATGGAAAAACCTTTGAGGGTGGATCAAATGATCAACCTTGCCTACGTGAAAGCGCAGGGGCAACGTAGTTCAACAAAAAATTAAAATGACGGGACCGATATGATGAAATAGGATAGACCTATTGGATTGGATAGGATGATGGTGATCACATGAAGCTCAGGAATGGGATAGTGGTCCAAATCATCAAAATGAATTGGGAGGATGATATGATAGAGAGATGAATGATGAGAAAGGATAGGAGATTGAAAAGATGTGTAAAAGAAGCAAAAGTGATGGTGATGAGATAAATGGCATTGGGTTGCATGGAGGGAGGCCTATAGCTAGATACCGATGACAAGAGATTGTGAGATGGGATGAGGATAAAGATGAAAGAATGGATAGAGAGATAAGGATGGGGGATGGAAGGGATTGTTTGGATGGATAGGAAGATAAGGATTGGGAGATGAAAGGGATGCTAGGATAGATAGATAGGAAGATAAAGATGGGGAGATGGAAGGGATGTTGTGATAGATGGATAGGGAGATGAAGGGATGTTATGATAGATGATGTCTCCAAGGACTATGTCACAAAGGAAGTAGATGCCCCCACTCTAGATATGTTATGAATGATGAGGCATGAGGGATGGAAGATAAGTGGATGGGAAGATAAAGGAGATAACTAGAGGAGGATAGGATGGGTGACTAGGGAATACGATAGAGCACATATGAAGGGAATGTATACCAAGAGGTGTCCAAAGCATGCATAGATAGGTGCCCTTGTTTTGATCAAGATCACAAGAAGGATGGAGGGATGGGAGATAAATGGGATATGATGGTAGGATGCAAAATATAGGTGGGATGGAGGGGATGAATGAAGAGGACATATATCAGGAAGATGGGTGCATGGTTGGAAGCATAGTAGGAAGCATAGTGGATGGAGGGAATGCATATCAGGAAGCTGCCCCCAAGTGTGGAAAATGATGAATGGGGATTTATGCATGACGCCTGTTTTTTAGGTTTTCATCACAATACTTATCCAAGGCACTTGTTTTCCAAGTTTTCACCATTGGACGAATTATTTCTCTTTACTTTTTTATTTTGTTTTTGGATTTTTTTATGACTTTTTTTTGGATTTTTGTGGATTTTTTGACTTTTTTGGATTTTTGAATTTTTGGATATCATGCAAGAGGAGATGGATAAGGATAGGGAGGTGGATAAGCAGATTTAGAAGACATGTGATAAGGAGGTGGATGAAGGACTGAAGCATCAGGTTCCATACAAGGTGTTAAGAGCCCATGTTTGAAGTGACTGTTGGATGTTGGTACAATCTTATTAGGATAAATGGATTATGCAAGAGGATGAATTAGAGGGATTTGATGGGGGAGGTATGTAGGATAATGGATGAGGAGTTGGAAAGGGTATGGATAGAATGATGGGGTAGGTGTGTGATGGGGTGGTGAGTTCAAGACCAACATTGGCGCATACGGTGATGGATGTGAAATGATAAGAGGATTAATGGATGGAGAATGCGGGGATAATGGAGGAGATGGGATAGTGAATTTCGGGACATAAGGACCCAAAAATGATTTAGGAGAGGGTGGATGAAAATGATTAGCTTTTGGATTAGAAACTTTGGATGTTGTTACAGATTTTTCATTTGAGCGTGTTGCATCTTTTTTCTTTGGGATTCACATGGTTTTGATCTTTGCTTTGGTGGAACTTTGCGGGCTACGGATTTGATTTTGATTTTGGATTTTATTTTTCTTTTCTTCAAAATGTTTAGAGGGGACATGAGAAGCTTTAGATTCATGTGGATGTTTAGATTGATGCATTTTTATTTTGGCATCCAAAGTGCTTTTAATAGAAATGGGATGGGTGTAAGGACAAGGATGGTGTGGAATGATGGTGGTAGGATCTTGAGGATTATATGAGGATGGAGGATGTGCGGGTATGTGCCTTTGTTGATCTTGAATATGGGTTATGAGAGTGGGATGTTTATGATGGGTGATATGGATAGGTGATGGATGGATAAAAGGATGAATAAGACAAGATGGAGGAGGTGATTTTGGGATATAAGGGCCCAAAATGGACTTAGGACCTAGAGAATACATTGGCGGGGTAGATGGAGGATGGGAGATGGTGGATGGAGGGATGTAAGGACCCAAGATGGATGGAGTAGATGAAGGATAGGAGATGGTGGATGGAGGGATGTAAGGACCCAAAATGGATGGATCAAATGAAGGAGGAATATGGACAGTTGTTTTGAGGTGATAAGATGGAGGAGGAGGAATGGTAGCAAATGATCTAGTGGAGTGATGGGAAAAGCCTATATTTCTTGTGGAAGAGGCTTGTTTAGGATGTCTAGAAGTTGTACCAACATCTTTAGATTGTGAGTTTTGAGAAATAGGTCCAAGACCTTGCATGTAGATTTTTTCTTTGACCTGGATGGGCTCTAAAATACCTTGCTCATGAAGGCCTAAACCTTTTCCTTGATAGTTCATGTTCTTGAACATTCGATCCATGATAGGATTTTTGTTATTCTGGAAGAATGATGCGAGTCCATTATTAGGTGGGGGAGGATGGGTGGTATATATGTGTTTTTCTTCTGCAAGGAGACCACCATGGAAGAATGTGAGATTACCAAGGGGATATACAAATGGTGAGGGGATAGTAGGTCTAGGCGACGATGGAGGATCATGAGATGGAGATTAGGGGATAGCGACATCTTGATCGGGACAAGGGAGTGGTAAGGGATCAAGAGAGGGATTAGGTGACATGATAGGATCTGGATTTGTGGTAGTGGGTGATGGAGATGGAGATAAGGGTTCACGAGAAAGAAGGGGATCATGGGATGAAACAAATGGGAGATTATGATCTTGAGATGGGCTAGATGGGTGGACAAGATCTTGATGTGAAAAAGGGGATATGCTAGCATGCTTTGGATCAGGCTCTTGGAATGACTCATCTTGTTTGGGTGGTATGATAATGGGGTCTTGAAGGGACTCTTCAAGTGGGGGAGATGGAAGGATGGAGGATTCATGAAGTTCAAGGGAAGGGATATCGGTGATACTAGGAATGGAAGGAATGGATGGAAATTGTGTGTCATCACTAGGAATGGGAAGAGTGGATTGGATTTGCGGATTTGTGATGGGTTTGAAGGATCTAGGTGTAGGAGGAGGGGATCAGATTTGGTTATCTTTGATGGGCTCAGTAGATCTCCGAGTAGGAAATGGGGGCTTAGTGAATTCCAAGGATGTGATGGTTTTGAAAGTTTGAGTGGTGCTAGGGGTGGTAGTGTCAATGATAGGTGTGGGCTAGAGAGGGGTCTCATCACTAGTGACCATAGATGATGGATCAGGATATCATGGTTCCATGACTACAATGTGTGGAGTGGGGGATGTCTTCTTTGTTATAAGTCCTTGGAGAACTTCTAGAGTGAGAAACTTGCATACTCTAGGTTGAGATGGCGTGATAGGAATAGATGGAGGATTAGGGATTGATGGAGGACTAGGATTATGGATTGGTGGCCTAGGGTGAGATGGAGGAATGGGATTGGATGTAAGACTAGGAGTAGATGGGGGATTAGGATTAGATGGAGGGTTAAAGTAGGGATACTGGTATGGTGAATTAATATATGTGGATGGTGGTTTAAGACAAGAGGATGCGGCTGGTAGATTGTAGTAAGGGTATTGGGATGGCGAATTAAGATGTGAAGACGTGGATGTTGGATCATGATAGAGAGATGTGAATGTTGGATTAGGGTAAGCTGATGGGGTTGATTGGTATGGGGGATTAGGATAGTGTGACATGGGTGCAGAATTATGATAAGAGTATTGGGATGGTAGATTAGGACAAGAGGATACATGTGTCAGATAAGAGGAAGGTGTAGATGAAGGATATGATGGATATGCGGACGAGGAAGATACTGGACATCCCTTGTCAAAGGTAGCATAAGGAGCGTGATTAGGCATGGGTGAAGACATAACATGATAGTTTGAAGGGGTGAATGGATTATGGAAAGTGGGTGGAGAAAGCTTACTAGTGATGATAGCATCAAGGGGATCTATGTCATATACTTCTTGACCGACAAGACTTTCATTATCATTGTTAATGTAATTAGGGTTTCCCTTGACTACTATTGATGGAGGATAAGGATTCATGATGATGAAAGGATAAATAGGATGGATTAAATATTTTGGATGGAAATGGACTAAAGCTCAAATCAGGATTGGATTAAAGCTTAGATTAGGATGATTGGATGATGCAATGGGATTGATTCTGACAATAGGATCGATTATCAAAGGATGATTACGACACTGAATCTACCTCAAGATGGAAGTAGATTGATTGGGTCAAAGGTGATTGGATAAGGATGTGATTGGATTGGATTCGATAATATTGATCGATGATTGATAAGATCGAATGATGGATCGGATAGGATGATTAGAGGGATTGGAAAACCTCGTTCAAAGATTACCCTAGGTGACTTAGGACACTGATTGATTGGATTAAAGGATGAATGGATGATTGCAGAACCAAATCCACGTTGAGATTGAAGATGAATTGATTGGGCTGACGATGATGATTAACTTACGAAAAATGACAATCCTAAGTAGATGTTGATGATGATGATCAATTCAGACACTTAGGTCAATTTAGATAATAACCTGAAACAAAGTTCAAGGGATTTGGATGGGCAAACAATAAGAGATGTGTAACCTAGAGATGCTTGAGGATGATGTATTGATATGATTCAGATGATGAACGAATGAGCTCGACAGAATGTGGATAGACCAAAGCTCAGATTGGGATTAGATTAAAGCTCAGATTAGGATTGGATTGAAGGATATGATGGGATTGGTTCCACTGGTCAGATTTGGGAACTGGTTCTATTTATTTTCTGTTTGCCAAAATTTTGTTGCAGAGGGGCAAATTTTCCCTTCTGGGGTAGATCTTCCCTCATAGAGGGGTGAATTTTCTCTTCTACAGGGCAAATTCACACCACTACAGGGCAAATTTTCCCCACTATAGGGAAAATTCACCCCACTGCTTTTGGACTTTCTGAGTGGGTAAACAGGCTGTTAGAATGAAGAGACGAGTGATTGGAAAAAAGGTGTTAGATAATCAGATTGAGGAAATAGATGATTGGATTGGGAAAAAAAATGATAGGAGTGGATGAATAAGCACTAAAAATTGGTAAATGATTGCTTAAAATGGAAGAAGGACTCTCAAGTCGCATAAATGAAAGCTCAAAATGAGTAAACAATTGATTAGAAAGGATGAACAACTCTCAGAATGAGGGGATGGATGCTTGGAATGGATGAAAGATTACTTGAAATGAGTGAATGGAGGATTGAAAAGGATGAAAGACAACTTGGTCAAATAGATGTTTGGTATGGTTAAACGAAGGTTTGGAATGGCTAAACAAAGATTTGGAATGGTTAAACAAAGGTTTAGAATGACAAAATAGAGGTTTAGAATGATTAAACGGAGGTTTGGAATGATTAAACGGAGGTTTGGAGGCTTGAAAGAACTAAACAGGGGTGCATTTGACTATTCAGGAGGGAAAATTCACCCCACTACAATAAACGGGAGGGAAAATTCACCCCATTGTAGTAAAAAGAGACTTGGTTATGATGAAAATGACTATGGAAAGGACTTAAAATGACAACAATAAAGCCAATTTTTCAAAAAGTTTACTAGTTTTTCACAAGAAAGCACTTTCAAACAAGCACAATCCTACAATTAGTATTAAGGGTATGGCCAATAAAAGTTTTAATCTAGGATGCACAAGGTTTCTAGGGAGTCCTCAATATACTTTCGGTACGTGAGGCACAATCGTGAACACTAACCCATCACAAGTGTGAGTCGGAAACCCTAGCGAGATATTGAAGGGCTTAGACCAACTCTTTACGTCTATCTAGGTATCACCCTAGTTTCGACGCTCCGCCAATTAGGACGTGACTGGATTGGGGTACAACTTTTGCTCTTCCCCCTTTGTATACCCTACCGATACGCATGGTTAGAATCGTCCATTGGGGTGATGAAATCCCCAAGTAGGTCCCACTAGAAAGAAAGCACTAATCATTTCCAACTACTCACCAGGCTCACACAAAGTGTAAGGGGAAAGTGAAAACAAACTAATGCCTCCTTTGGGTAACACAAAAAGACAGACACAACAGACAACAGATACTACTTCCCCTAATTAGACTATGTTCCTAGGTTAACGAAAAAAAACAAGGATGGCTTTGGAAATATGTGCAAACAGGTCCTGCAAGCAAACGTTAATTGTTTTATCCTTCTTTATTCACCAATTATACAAGAATATGCTACAAAATGTTATCAAAAACACTAATATCCTTGCAACAAACAATGTTAGGGGGTTAGAATAAAAAAATAACAAAAAACTGGAGCAAAAACTAAGCTAAAATAGTCATTTTACCTCTCAAAATGTGTTGTTTTGGGGCATATCCGCCCCTCTGCAGTAACAAGGAGGGAAAATTTGCCCCACTACAGTGAATAGGAGGGTGTAATTGCACTTTTGTAGTGAATAGGAGGGTGTAATTGCACTTCTACAGTGAAAAAGAGGGCATAATTGCACTTCTGCAGTGAACCAGAGGGCGTAATTGCACTTCTACAGTGAACAGGAGGGCGTAATTATACTTCTGCAGTGAACAGGAGGGCGTAATTGCACTTTTGTAGTGAAAATGAGGGCATAATTACACTTCTGCAGTGAAAAGGAGGGCGTAATTACACTTTTGCAGTGAACAGGAGGGCGTAATTGCACTTCTACAGTGAACAGGAGGGCGTAATTGTACTTCTGCAGCAAACAAAAGGGCGTAGTTGAACTTCTGCAGCAGTAGAAGGGCGTAGTTGAACTTCTACAACAACAGAAGGGCGTAGTTGAACTTTTGCAGCAGTAGGAGGGTGCAGTTGAACTTTTACAGTAGCAGGAGGGTGTAGTTGAACTTCTACAACAAACAAAAGGGCGTAGTTGAACTTCTATAGCAAACAAAAGGGCGTAGTTGAACTTTTGCAGTAGCAGGAGGGCATTGTTGAACTTCTGCAGTACCAGGAGGGCACCGTTGAACTTTTGCAGCAACAAAAGGGCATAGTTGAACTTTTACAGCAAATAGAAGGGCGTAGTTGAACTTTTGCAGTAGCAGGAGGGCACATTTGAACTTCTTTAGCAAATAGAAGGGCGTAGTTGAACTTCTGCAACAACAAAAGGGAACAGTTGAATTTTTGCAACAAACAAGAGGGCACAGTTGAACTTCTGCAACAAACAGAAGGGCGTAGTTGAATTTCTGCAATAGCAGAAGGGCATATTTGAACTTTTGTAGCAACAGGAGGGTGTTGTTGAACTTCTGCAAAAAATAGAAGGGCGTAGTTGAACTTTTGTAGTGTAGAGGAGGGCATAGTTGCCCCTCTCCAGTGTATAGGAGGGTGTAGTCACCCCTCTGCGACCTGTTCCTTCAAACAATCTCAACAACAACAAACATAAAATAGAGGAACCCACTTGTGGATCCCACCAGACGTGCCAAAAATGTGAACCTTTGAGTTTTACCTATTCTAATGATGCAAAACAACTAAAATGTAATATAAAAACACAAAGAACACCTCAACGATTAGCTTAAGGGATTGTTAACACAGAGATAAGATGAAAGAAGACTACAAATGATTATACCTTCTTTTTGTAGTTGAAATTCCTTGGTTGGCCCTTGATTTTGAGGACTTGTGTGCTCCTTGGATGGCTATTGATATGACTAAATGCAAAATTGACTATATGATAGGATGCAAAATGCAAATGGCTAAAATGGCTTGGCTAAGTAAGAGGAAATGCTTGTGAGTTGAGTATTCAAAATGACATGTAGGTGCAAAATGACTAAGCGTTGTAAATGCCTTAGAGGGGGGGATATTTATAGATAAATTTGAATTGTCTAGAGAATTCAATGGTTGAAATTGAGCCACCAAGGCCAAGATGAAGGGCTATGGTGAGTTGAGGATTCACAAGCTCTCACATTTTGACATGTGGAATATGAGATGGCCAAGGATCTGATGATGTGTAAGTGAGGTGGAATAAGGACAAGTGATGTGTAAGAAGGACATGTACCTTAGAAGTACATTGAGAGATGAGAAGAATCTTGGGTGAATAAATATGAATTAAAAATTCACATGCTTGGAAGAATCCCATGGACAAGACAAGGTTCCAAAAATGGAAGCACTTGTCCATATGTGACTTGATGTGACAAGTCAAAGATTTTAGAAGATGCATGGGAAAAAGGTATTCTAGAAGGAATAAAAGTGAATTAAAAATTCACATGGGGAAGAGAGGAGCCTTGGATGAATAAAAAGGAATGAAAAATTCCTTGGGGGATGGAGAGAGTTGACCAAGGTACTAATTAGGCTTAACTAATTAGTAATTAGAAGATAATTAGATGATAACGAGGATTAGAAGTCAACTTGCAAAAGTTGGAGGATGTGACACATCCTAATCAAGGATTGGGCATGTGCACATCCCTAATGAAGAGATTAAGAGGTTGATTAAGATTAAGGAAAAAGTGATGTGACATGTGAGGAATTAAATAAATGTCATATTTATTTAATTCATTTGATGAAAGTGGGATTAAAGAGATAAGGTATTTAATTATTAACTAAATACCTTAGGGATTTGGTATAATTAAGGGTATTAATTAAATAATAGTAATATTACTTAATTAATGCAAATAATAGGATGTTTAGACGAAAGGGGATAAATTTGGATAAATTAAGTGTCCAAATTTAGGTGTCTATAGGTGCTTTTGAATCTTGGGTTTTGGATGTTCTCTCCTTGCTTAGGGGATGGCTAGAGCCTAGTAATGGCTTGATGATGCCATATAGGTTGGGTGGTGAGCTTTCCTTTCCCCATTGGCATATCACTATAGTAATAGCTTGATGATGCCATATAGGTTGGGTGGTGAGCTTTCCTTTCTCAATTGACATATCACTATTGCAACTGTTCAAACCCTGTCTTGGAAATGGGAAATGAAAGTTTCTTCCCTTTGGATCATTATCCTTGGAAATATTTGTTGCTGTTGTTTTAAATTGAATATTAATATGAGTTCATGAATGTATCAAAATAGAGCAAAGTCGGTGTGGTGTTGCATGGGATCAGGGCTTAAATTTAACATTCGACCTTGCCAGTCAACAAATTTTGTAATGAAGGTTATCTATTCAAAGGTGCCCTTAAAACATTATGATATACCTTAGTGTAAGTAAAATTATATACAAATCAAATATATATATCATTATAATTCTATATAAATTTTGACAATCTATCCAAAATCTCTTCTTTCATCTGATACAATCTTCTTAAAATTTTGATTGTATTTTACGGAAAAAATCTCTAAATACGGTCAGACGACCATCAAATTTAAGCCCTGTATGGGATGGATAAATCTTTTTGTTATGTGTATCTACATGCAAATGGAAATAAGCTGAAATAGAATTTCTGTATTATGAAACACAAATACAATATATTTGTGTGAAGTGTTTTCTCCTTGTTTCCGTCCTATCTTGCATTAGAAAGAATGAACATGGGTAAAACAAAAAAATATTGTACAAAATATTAAACATGTATGGATGCTTAATTATGTAGTATAAACACCATTGGGTAACTTTATTTAATCTTGAGTAAGAAGATCTCATTATGTTGTTATGAAAGAAAAGGAGAAATTTAAACACATGCTTTGTTTTAAAATTATATATATTAAAAAACCCTTTTTATACACCAAGCATGCTCAACATACATCTTATGTGTCATGAATGAAGCATTTCACAATCTATGTTAATGCTACAAATACAATACACAAATACATCATTATTTTACCCAGCTAATTTGCAAATACACCTTTATAATGAGACATATATATAAAATATATACACAGTTCAAATATTTATATATATATATATAATGATAAAATAAAAACATATTTAAAAGTTAAATAAATAAATAGATAAAATCATATTTAAAATTAAATAAATAAATAAAAATTTATAATATAAAATTATTGGGGAGGGGAGGGTGGTTGTGAGGCTAACCCCCAACCCCCACCATTTCCTAGAATCGGCTGTTGAGGGCACAACCTGAGTAGAGCCACGACCTTTGCTAAGGACGGTGCCTCCCCTATGGTGCGACCCAGCAGCAGGGCAGAGCCCTTATTAAATAAAAAAAAAATTATTGTGTTTTGTTAAAAACAAGCAAATGGTTGTTGAAACACAACAAAATAATACATGAAGATAAACCAAAAAGATAGATATAAATCCCATGTGAATACATTGTTGTTTTCAATCAGTATAAACTGGTAAAGGTATATGATGTTTTGGGGAAATTTACAAACCCTCAATACCTGCAATACAAGTAAACACTCCAAAATGAAGGAAATCTGAAACACATTTCATGAAGGAAAAAAGTAATGAAAGAAATAGAAAACCAAAGAAAAAAAACAAATGAAAAACCTTTCATAAGGGTTGAGCATGCAACCTTATAGAAGCATTATTCTCTTCCTCTCATCTCCCCATTTCCAAAACCTGCACAAACAAAATGAAATGAAACTGGGAAAAAGATAAGTGTTTTAGAGCATTCATATGCTTTAGGGAAATAAGTGAAGCCCTAAGATCTAAGGGTTGAGATTTGAACAATCCAATGGTCAAAATTAGATGCACATTCCATTAACCATTAATTTGTGATTATTTTAGTTATTTTTTTCTAACTTTCTAATTTAGATCATGGTGGGGACAATGTAGTTAGGACCTTTTTTAAGTGATAACGTAAATTCTTTTTAGAAAATTTTTAAAATAAACTTTATTTCTTTTCTTGCAATTTTAAAATTTGAAAAAAAAAAACACATCAAGTCAAATTAGAAATTTGTTAATTGATTTTTTTAAATTTTTAAATTTGAAAAAAAAACACATCAAGTTAAATTAGAAGTTTATACTAGTTGATTTAATTAGGGGAGAGGCCCTAATAGTGGTGCGGGTACCAATAGTTGTCATAGTACATGTACATTGAAAGCCCAATATTTTAAAAGTATGGAATTGGTAATTGTAAGAGAGGACCTAGAAGTTCAACAAAATATGCCCATTACATTCAAAAAGCAACAAATCATATGATGCCACATTGACACACTAAAAAACATGACTTAATGCACCACTATTGGTCTAACTTTTTTTGGGGGTCTATTATGACCCCTCAACAAAAAGCATGTTGATGACACCTTTTTTCTCTGTCTATGCGGGTGAAACGAAATATTTGAATTGTCCACGTCCCTAACCACTCAGAGATATAATTTTTTAATGTCAATGTTGCATTTTCATTGCTATGTCAACCCATAAAGTTAGGGTGTACCACTATTGGGCTCTCTCCCCTAGTGGACTTAAAATAAAAACATTATCTCTAAATAAAATCTAGTAATGGTGTAGATTAGATATTGTTTTTTCAAATATTTTATAACACTCTTTAAACAAAAATATTATTATTAAGGTTTAAACATGGATTGGATTGAATAATAATAATTTTATCAATATAAGTATTTCCTAGGTGATAACTAATAATATTATTAAGGGTCTAGATGGTGGATTCAATTATAATATTGTTAGAAATTTATTTTATTTTATTATTAACCATTTGGATAAGGTTTGATTTGCGAGTAAACAAATGAGTAGGTTATGGTACCTTGGAAAATAAATAATCATTTTATTTAATTAAGGATTGAGCATTAATCTAATGAAAACAATATTACTAATGATTATTTTTGGGTTGAGTAATAATATTATAAATTCAGTGATTGAATGATGATAACATCATTTTTTATTAGAGGTAAAAGCAGGTTTTGATGGGGCCTAAAACCTAGAATAAGAAAAGCAAGTTGCATATAAAATTAACCATAAACCAACAAAAACTCCACAACAACCTCTAATAGATTAACATGACAACACACACTGCATAAAACAAACAAACAAGGGCCTAAAACCCCAAATACAACCTAGTTTTGACCTGGACCAGAAACCCTTAGAAACACAAAGAACCCGCTTACATCAACCAGACATCAATAAACTGGTCGCTCATGGAAGAATCCATAGAGCTAAGAAAGATAACCAAATTAGTGGCGTAGGACACCATCAAACCCCTAAACAACTCATCTTGCTGGGACATAGAGGGAAACTTTGAATACCACCCAACCTACAACAAACACATGAGAAGCCATGGAGCCCAAAAATAGCTCCAGCAACAACACCACTTTTGAATCATTCTGGTAATAGGAAACTAACTCCAAAACCACCTCTAAAGGAATGAGCTCCCCTCTATTGGAGAGGATGATACGAACAACAAAACCATCACAGCCGAAAATCACCAGCACCCTCCACCTTGACCTCCATAGGAGAACTTCCCACCTTAATAAGAACAACTAAGGAAGGCCCGCCTCCATAGGACCAAAGGAGAAAGCTAACACAATAGTCAAGCACGCAACCGTAGCATCCTTCGGTAACTGCTACACCAGAAACAAACTGTGGACAAGGAGAAGAATCTCAAATAAACACCATAGGTCCACCTTAACAACTTTCAAATAAGAACTCATCTGGGTTTCCAAAGAAAACTTGAACAGTAACCCAACGAAAAGCCAATCGCTCACCCACTTCTGAGCCTTCACAATAAACCAAAAAAACTTATCCAAAAGAATATATACATGAAAAAACTCAACCGACGAGAAGACCACAAACCCTAACATCAAAAAATTGGGGGGAAATAGGAAAAAAAAAACCTCAATAGAGAGGGTCCAAAGACACTCAGCCATAGAGAACAAGGCCACAACAGAAACTCGTCCAGGGAGACCAAGGCCATAGGGAGCACAACAACAAAAAGATACATAGGTCGAAAGACCCCCAAAGGTAGAGTCCCAATCTTAGAATAAACAAGACCATCCAATCTCCAAGAGGAATAGGGGCCCCCAAATAGGAAGGACATAAGGAGAAGGGCCAACAAGAAATACCACCAAGCAACCCCAACACACTGGTCAGAGCCAGAGATAGGCCAAAACTCCAAACACCCAGCCAAAGGGAGACACCACCACTCCATAGAGAAGGGATAGGAAGAACTCAAAACACACCAAGAACAAAAACCCCCAAAATAGAGCCACCAAAAAAAGGCAGGCAAAAGCAAAGGACGCCCAAGAAGAAGCTAGAGACAGAACATACTAGCATGAGGAGCCACCAAGGCTTCCTATTACGTCGAATAGGAACAAAAAATAATCCATTCTGGAACCAGAAAAGTTCAGAGAAGCTGACGCACACCCACAACAAAGTAGGCAACTAGAGAAAAGGAAAGAAGGGCACCCACACAACCCCCACAGACGCATGGTGTTTAGCAAGCCAACACCCACCACAAACCACAACAACAAAAATGAGGACCCAGATCCAAAGGAAGCCCCAACATGAAGAAAAATCCAAGAGGCAACACCCAAAGCAGGCCACAACAAAGCTATTCCTACATCCAACTCCGCACCCAACTCCATGCATAACTTCGCTTCTCTCCAACACACAGATAGTGCCAAGCAAGGTGGAGTGATGTAGAAAACTGCCATCTGGGTCCCCCTTGTCCTCGCTTCCTCCATTTGCATCCTCTGCAGATTCAAAAATTTTCCCTCCTGCGTTTGTCGCCTTTGTTGCATTCATCGTCGCCTTCTAGTCAAGTAAGAGGTGATAACATCGTTAATGCTTGTCTACATAATAATACTCCTCTATAATGTTAAATGGAAAATTAATTAATAATTTTTTTTATTCACGTAGTCAAGTTGAATGATTAATATTAGTTTCCTTATTCATAATATATATATATACATACACACACATAGATATATATCTTGATGTTTAAACTATTGTTCAATGATGCCAATACTTATTTTTTTGAGGATGCCTTATAGATATGTCAATCAATTGCAACATAATATTATTAGTATAAATGGAAATGAAATTTGAAGTCACAAATCAAATATATATGTATGTGCATGAGATAGTTTCCCATGCAAACATTAATTTATGAGACGAGTTATCACTATAATAATAATAATAATAATAATAATAATAATAATAATAATAATAATAAAAACTATACATGAAGATATGGAATATATCCTCTAAACCAAATATGTATTGCTCAAAAAGATTAGAGGGTTTAGGTCTATCACCTCAACAGGCTATCCCTTGAGGGACAAAAAAAAAGGAAAGAGAAATTAATGTGTAATCTAAATCTCAATTACACTTCCTTCTCATGACATGCAAACTTTTATCAAGGAGATCAAGATATCTGAACTAGTGGGATAAGATAGGAAAGTTGAGGTTAGGATGCCATGCTATGTCGTCAAGTAATGGTAGTGACAACATTAATAAGATTCATAATTGGTATTAGCTATAATATTGGATTTAATAATGGTACTAAATTATAGGCTCGAACAATGTCAATCCTAGTGGCCATGCGACTAACATAAGACAAACCATTGTGGGTAATCAATAATACTTATGTGAATATTGAGAGTGAAGTATGAGCTACTGTTCACCCTAAGCACTTGAGAGATAATTGAGTATTGTACTTTAAAAGTAAAATATGTATATATAGGTGTTTTATGTGTTATTAAAATAAAATTGTTAGTTGTGTTGTATATTCGCATGTTAAAATTATCGGCATGACAAAGTTCATACACATAGTATCATATACTTAGGGTTTCATATTGGAACAATTACTAATATTGCTAGAATCAAATCCCCAAATACATTATGCATAATGTAGACACTTAAAAATGTCTTCCTAAAACCCATCATTTTTTCACTTAATTGATTAAAATAGCCTAGCTATTTAATTAATTGCATCATTTTCATCTATTAACCCGATTAATCTAATTAGGTTAATTCATCCCCTTTCATGCTAACATTTCGTCCGCTTAAATTGAATAAATCAAATTATTTAATTTAATCCCTAAAGTCCTCTTATTTAATTAAATAACCCTAAGTTATTTAATTAAATATCATATCACATCCCCCTTTTCATTAAATCATTTTATTTAATGAATATCATGTAATTCCCTTAGTTTGCATAATTGAAACCTTATTTAATTATCAAATTACTAATTAAATCTAATTCCCCCCACTTGCAAGGGAATATTCCTCCTTTGCACATTGCTTCAAAAGGAATATTCCTTACCCTTTTGCACAATTAAAATTTGTTTTAATTTTCTAAATATCTCTTTATCCTCACCCATGGGAATATTCTTACAAAACTTCATGTGCAAGTTAACTCAAAACTTCTTGTGCAAGCTAACTTTTGACCTTTTGAACAAGTTTCAGAAAAGTGTGTTTGTTTGAAGGAATGTCAACCCTTGATTAAATCTCATCTTCCATTCTCATCCCTTGATAAGAATCCATGAGCAATGCCTCCAAATTTTTCCATCCTTGACCATTGATTAGTCTTTTTGATCTTAACCCTTCATTTCTCATTTGCTTTCCTATAAATTAAGCACTATTTGGAGACAAATAGATCCATCTTTTAACATCAAACTTATGCTGTTAAAATCACTATTACTTGCACTCACATTTAACATAATTTTAGCTTATTTTAATTGCACCATATTAGCTTAGCTTCCATTAATGGCTTCTATGATAGCATAGATGTATGCATTTAGCTTATTTGTTAATTAAGATTTTAATCTTTTGAAGCTTGCATACATTTAGAGTAGATTAACATACACCCATATCTATCATCTTAGCATATATCATGTTAATTTAGCATTTAAATCATGTTTTATCACATATCTCTCATTGGTTTCATTGATTCTCTTCAATAGAATCGATTGACTAGACAAGCTCATTATCCAAGGGATTGAGAAAGGGTTGCCATTCCACATCAATGCGACAACACTCCCCAAATAGGATAAACTTGTTTCAATGTCTTAGATTAGAGGTTTGCCAAGCTTTGATGATTTAGAATGTTAGTTTTAATGGCTTCTTTGTCTTTGTTTGCAGTGAACATGATCTTATTGGGATTGATGCTTAGTGGGTTAAATATGCCTCAAATTCATATGGATCAGGTGTAGTTAACCTATACTTTGACATTGGTCACACATAATAACATAATCAATATAAAATAAATCTAATAATTTAAAATCATAGGGAAACAAAAGTCAAAATATCTTCACAAGGAAATAATTATGTTAATCCCTAATATGACTCCAAATAATTTCCTACAATAATATGATTCAATTATATCAAGTATCATAATCCTATTATGTTATGAAATATCCTTCAAATGATAATGCTTGTCAGTATGTAGGGAGACCCAACTAAGTTCATAATTTAGAGTTGTAACACTTTCTTTACAAGGCTCTGAGACCAAACATATTGGAAACACCATAATAAGTTAATGAGAGTATATAAATGTAGAAAACTAAATATGTCTCAATGGATCACATTGGCTAACTAATATCATTTCATCCTCAAACCCATCCTCTTTTCACTTGTTTAATTAAATAAGCATAATGATTTAGTTAAATGCCTCATTTTCACCTATTAATATAATTGACCTAATTGGGTTAATTCACCCCCTCTTACACTGACATTTCATCTGATTTAATTAAATAATGCAAATTATTTAATTTTAACTCTAAGTCCTCTTATTTAATTAAATAACCTAAACTATTTAATTAAATATCATATTTGCATCTCCTTTTCATTAAATAAATCAATAATTTAATGAATATCCTCACATTCCTCATCTTGCACATTCAAATTTAGTTTTAATAAACTAAATTGTTGATTTCCCTCTCATCCACTTGCATAGGGAATATTCCAAAGGAATATTTTCCTGTTTTCCTCCAAAAAAAGGTAATGATTACTCCAAACAAACTCTAAAACAATTTTTTAAAGTTGTTGCAAAGTGTGTTTGTTTGCATGATTGTGAGCCCTTCATCTTTTCTTGATCCATGTGATCTTTGATCTCATCCATTGATGAGAATCCTTGATCCATGTTTCATCCTCCTTTCATTTGTGACCATTGATAGATCAAATCAATCTCATCCATTACTTTTTTATTTGATCTCCATTAAATCAATTATTTAATGAATATCATATAATTCCTCTAATTTGCATAATTGAAGCTTTGTTTTAATTATCAAATTACTAATTCTTCCACTTGCAAGGGGATCTTTTTTTGCACAGTTAAACTTTGTTTTAATTTGCAAAATATCTATTTCCTCACCCATGAGAATATTCTTTTTCCTCACTCATTTGAAAAAGGGACTATTCTTACAAAACTTCATGTGCAAGTTAACTCAAAACTTCATGTGTAAGTTAACTCAAAATTTCTTGTGCAAGTTAACTTGTGACATCTTGTACATGTTAAAAGTGTGTTTGTTTGAAGGAATGATAACCCTTGATTAAATCTCATCTTTCAATCTCATCCATTCATGAGAATCCATGATCCATGTTTCATTTCTCCTCCATTTTTGACCATTGATTAACCTTTTTAATCTTAGCCCTTCATTTTTCATTTTCTTTCCTATAAATAAAGCACTATTTGGAAACAAATGGATCCATCTTTTAACAACAAACTTATGTTGTTAAAATTATTTGCACTTGCACTCACATTTGACATCATTTTCGCTTTATTTACTTGTATATTAGCTTAACTTCCATTAATGGCTTCCATGATAACATAGATGCATACATTTAGCTTATTTGTTGATTAGGATTTTACTCTTTTGAAGCTTGCATACATTTAGAGTAGATTTGCATACACCCATATCGATCATCTTAGCATAAATCATGTTAAAATAGCTCGCATCATGTTCCTTTAGCTTTAAATCATGTTTTCATACACATCTATCAATGGTTTCATCAGTTTTCTTCAATAAAACTGATTGAAACAAGCTCATTATCCAAGGGATTGGGAGAGGGTCGCCATTCCACATCAATTCGACACCACTCCCCTAATAGGATTTAAGTTTCAATGTCTTGGATTAGAGGTTTGTCAAGCTTTCATGATTTAGAATGTTAGTTTTAATGGCTTCTTTGTCTTTGTTTACAGTGAATGATCTTATTGTGACTGATATATAGTGGGTTAAATATGACTTGAATTCGTATGGATTGGGTGTAGTTAACCTATAACTATGTCATTTGTCACAATAAATAACTCGTCAAACAAAAAAAGCATCCACAACCAAATATAATGGTTCTAAGTATTCATAATAATAAATATACAATAATTAATAGATCCCATACATAACAATTGACATTTGAATAAATCAAATAATATTTCTCACAATAATCTATTAGAACAATTATAATTGACCCATCAACACAACCACTCTATAATACCATGCATTCCTATGAAGGTAATAATCCAATATATTTCATATATTCAAAATGTAGGTACATAACACTATTTCTAGCATAAGGCTTTATTTAGGTTTAGAACATGATATATTACAACCTAAAAGGTACAAATTACACATGTGAAAAGAAATAACAAATTACAACCCAAATGGTAGGATCGTTTATGCTTTGGTGCTCCCTTTGGGAAACCAGACAAACCACTACGCGGAAGCGGTTGCAGCCTATCATGGTCTCAAATTGGCTCAAACCAAAGGATATAGGAAAGTGTGGCTAGAGGAGGATTCTTTGAATATCATAAATAATTTAAAAATTTGCACTCCTCCCTCTTAGACTATTGAGTCCTTGATAAGGGATTCAATAGTTATTTTGAAATATTTTGATGAGGTTTATATTTCACACATCTTAAGAGAAGGTAATGGGCTAGCGGATATTTTTGCTAACATTGGTGTTAAAGAATTTAGGGAGTGGGGTCTGAATGACCCTCTTCCTATAGAGGCTATTGCTACTATAAATCATGAGTGTTGATTTCAATTTGATTAACACCTCATTATGGTCAGCGACGTGCATGCCCTTCATCACGTGGCTAATTGTTATGAGAAAGGACGGTGTGCAAGATTTGAATCAAGCAATTCATATGGGAGCAGGGTGTCGTAGGAAATGGAATACTTTGGTCTTTATTATCCCTTGTCCCAACTCTGACCTCACACAGATTCTAGGTGGATTTGGTATTGTGTTCTAGAGCATTATCTGTTCTATGCTTGGAGCCCGTAAGTTGGTTTCTTTTGCTAATTGTGGTGAGATGGGTGGTGACAAAAATCGTGTTGAACATTCCTCTTGTGATGCTACTAGAGAAAGGAAGGAGGTCTAGAAGGTGCTGGTGAAGGGACGGTTAACATCCTACTTGGAGAAACTTCATAGAAATAATCCCCAGGTAACAAACCTTTTTTTTAAAGGATGGAATGACAGAGTGCTTAAGCTTTATGGGATTGAGTTTGAGGTTAATGAAGAGTTTATTGCTGGTATTACAAGCCCGGCTATGGATGACATGAAAGTCTTTAGGGATAAAAAGGAGGTGTAGACTGCAGTGAAGATTTTTTCAAAGATGATGAAGAGAAAGATTTAAAGACTGCTAGGAGTGGTGGATATCAGTGAAGTTCCCTTAAGGCTTTATGGGGAATGTTGTGGAGGAATTAATGCACTACATTACCTTGGAAGGTCAATTTTGGCAGTGAATGCATACCATTTCATTCTGTTAAACCACTTCCGACATAAGAAGAGGGTTTCTTTCCCATTTTATCTTCTAATGTCTCTTGACTCGGGTATCAAGGATCACAAGAAGAATCCGAAAAATCATGTCTTGCATGTAGGGTTAATTCTCCTCATCTTTGATTATGTGAATAATTTTGAGGTTCCCAAACCTATGGTCACCCCGAAGGGTAAACAACCCAAACCTGCTGAAGGGTATGATACGGCTTTTGAAGAGGAACCAATCAGCAAAAAAGGTCAAGAAAAGGAAATTGATTTTGGAAAAAGAGGCTGAGTCGGAGGAGGATGTGGAATTCATTCCTGATTCTCTTTCTTCTTTGGAGGGGGGTCCACATTCCCCTCCCACGGGAAAGAAGAAAAAAGGGGGAGCTTGTGCTAGCGGGGGTTATGTTACTTGTAGTGAAGAAGCTATTGTTGTTGTGCCGAGTAGGGGTCTGAAGGTGAAGAATGACCAATATGGGGAGGCCTCCTCACTGCCCCTGATTGCCAAGAATAAGGATTTGGGGGAAGTTAGTGGGAAGAAAAGGGTTTTGCAGATTGCGATTTGGAGAAGGGCCATCCCCTCACTATTTTGGGCGGCCTCTTTGCTGATGATTCCCCGAGTGTCAAGCTGGTTATGTAGGTGAAAGATAAGTATGGGGATGCTGATGTTTCCTTGGAGAACCAGGATGTGGATTTGGAGAGGATTATGAAGAGAAAGGTGGTGGCAGAGGAAATTGCGAGCTCCATTCGCAAGCTTAAGTCTCTAGTTGTTGTGGAAAAAGGTAAGGACTCCCCTACTGGTAAGGATAGGATTAGCTCCTCTGAGGAGGAAGATACCTTGGGAAAAGTGGTTTTTAATATTGATAGAGATGATTTGTTTGATGTGCTTGGTACTGCGTGTGAGGGGTCCATTGTTCTGTTTAAGATTTTTAAATGGTTTTTCCATGAACTCAATAATATGAATGTCAAAGTTAGGGGAGTGGTTAGCAAGGCTGGGGGGTCCTCTAGTCAGAATCAGATAGATGAGTTATTTGTCTCCTTAAATACTGTGGTGAACACTGTTGCAGAGGAAAACCTCAAAATGAAGCAGAATCTTGAGGCAAGAATCCTCATCCTTGAGGATCAAATGGTGAAAATCTGGGATACTATGATGAGAGGAGGGGAGGTACAAAAATTTGTTGGGAAATATGAGTCTACTACTATTACTTCTCCTATGGTTAGTGCTAAGAAGCGAAAAGATAGTGCCCATGCTGATGAGGTTGTTGCAGCTGGTAAGCTGATGGGGGAGGAAATTGTTGTTGGGAAGGGTGGTGAGAAAGGTATTGTTTTGATTTCAGAGGTAAATACGGATGGTCCTGGAGCTAGGACTAGGAACTAAACTAAAGCTCAGGTTGGGGCATCTGGGAAGGATAGTTCTGATGTTTTTGATGATGCACAAAAAGCTATAGATTGTGATTTAGATGTGGCGAATATTCTAAAAAGCATGTAGTGCTGCTAGTTGGATCCTCCTTTTTGGCTTTTTTTTTTGCTGATGGGTCGCTGTTGTTGGGCTATTTTTTGGCTTAATGTTGTTCTCTTTTATTTTAGCTGCTTTCTATTGTAAAGGGTTCCGTGCCCCTTCAAAACCTGTATTTTACCTCTAATAAAAAACAATGAATAATAGCATAATAATAACAATAAATTAGACAAAATATTAAGCAAGGCCTAGATTATAAATATAAATATTTTCTTAAATCCTAATAAAGCATCAACTTCAATGTAACTTAGGTAGAAGACTCATCAATCCAAAAAAAACATGAATAATTCATGAAAAAGCCCGATAATGTGTTAGAATTTATCATATTTATTGTTACTACTCTTAGCTCAACACAAATAACAATATTGTGAGAGAATCTAGCCTTGATTCTATTATGAGAACCTATGATAATAAATGCAATATATGATTTCTCAATAGCCCTACTAATTAGGATAAATCTTATCATATTCCATGAAGAACTACTATGCTAGAAAATGTTATATTCCATTTAATCGTGCTACATGTACTTATATTAATAGGATACTAAGGTTTAGTTTCCCAAGCATATATTAGATTAGTTTATAATAATCCTAGTAAAGGTATAACTTAGATACATTCCAATCACTTTTTATACTCCATCATAGTTGAGATTAAGTTATTTCCATTGTGCAAGTGAATTAACACTTTAGAAGAACACACACATAGACCAAGACATTCAACTCCAAATTTCCACATGCCATATATGGATAAAAAATGACTCTAGTATAAGAAATAGAAGGTGAATTTTTAGCCTTTATTGAGTAGAAAATTTTGACATCCCTAAAAAAAACCTATTTTGAGTTTGTGATGACAATTCTAAATGTATTGTTAATATGATCTAACATATGAGTTATTAGTTTTATTTTCTATCTCACTCCATGGATAACAAATGTTCAAATCTCAAACATTGGTGTTGTAGGATGTAGGCATATAAGTATACATAGAAAAAGTTAAAAGATATGCCCAAAAAAAGTGAAATGACTAACACACTTCCTTGAGAATCTAGAATCATGTGTTAAAAAGTAATTAATGTTACCATAGTAACTTAAATGTCCGTTTGTATACTAAAGATATTTTTGGAAAAAATCATGTTAGCTTTTTTAAATTGATGTTTCATATCACACTCTATGATCTACCATTAGGAAGAGGAATATTCTTCGTTCTTTATGAAAGTACTCATTTTATTGATGATGGATCATGAAGTGTGATTTGAAATATCAATTTTAAAAACACATAATTTTTGTAATGAAACAACTTGCACAATAGAAGAATATAATAGGAAACATGTTGTAAATACTTGATAATTAGATGTTGCTTTGAGAGAGTAATCTCCTAATCCAATTCAATGGGAATAACTCCAGTAATCTTCAATAAGAACACAATACTCAATATGATGATAATAACTAGCCACTAGCTTCTATATATACCTAATTATGCCTTGTCTACCACCCATGCCAATTTAGACACCTAGCTATAACCCCTAGAATGATCTAGCTACCCATATATGCTTATAATAATGATTTTATAACTTATTTAAGAGTTAAGGTAGCCATATTATGACTACTTATAACCCAACACACACTATAGGATTAGGGGCATAAGATTTCTGCCCTTTACACAATCATTTCTCAACATTATTTAATTATGCATGCTTTGCATAAAATATTCATCTTTCAAGAAATCCAATAAATCTAAAAAAATATTGTAACTTACCAAGGATAATATCTCACATACTAATAAATCTCCATGGAAGTGAATTTGGTGGAAACCCTAATTTCACATTAAATCCTTGAATTATGCTCCAAATGACCTAAAACATGGACTATATTAAGATAAATATGTTCTTGATAAAATCTCTTGAGATTTGAAAAAAATCATTAATTTTTCATTGTGTGAGAAAATTTGGTGGAAACCCTAATATAACCATAAATCTACAATAACTCCTTGAATTTTTCTTCAATTTCCTTTCGATTTAGACTATAGCAACTTTCATGTGACCTTCAATAACCCTTTGAAATTAGGATTTTTTTTTCCAAAATCAGAGAGATATTCACTTCCCAAAATGACCTCCAAAATTTTAAAAAATTATTTGCCTTCACAATGTCAAAATCATGTTTTGATACCACTCGTATTTAAAAAACCTTGCACAATAGAAGAATATAATAGGAAATATGTTGTAAATACTTAATAATATGATGTCAATTTGAGGGGGAAGCCTCCTAATTCGCTTTGAGGGGGATATGTTCAATATTATTGAATAACAACACAATACTCAACATGATGATAATAAAAAACTGCTAGCTCCTATAGATACCTAATTAGGCCTTGGATATCACCCAAATTGACTTAGATACTTAACTATAATCCCTTAGATGATCTAGGTACCTATATATGATTCTATAACTTATTTAAGAGTTAAGGTAGGCACATGCCACCTACTTATAACCCAATACACACTATAGGATTAGAGGCGAATCAATTTTTGTTAGAAGATCTTCAATGTATATATAATGGTTTGTATAAATTTAATCTCTAAAAGTATTTTTTATCAATATTTCAATAAAACTTTTATCAATTCCTAATGGACATGAATAGAACTCATTAAGTTATTAGAGCCACACCTTCCTTCTAACACAAAGCATTAGGAAACTACAAGGAACTTCAAATCTTATTCACACAATAAAGCTACATACAAAATTAATCACAATTTGAAATCACTCAAGAGTTAGGGAATACATTCTTCTTTATTGAATTTTGTGCATAAATTTTTGTAAAGATTATGGTGATAGGAAATGGTCTTGCTATTACAAGATCTGGTATAAATCCATTTTCAAGTATATGCTTTAATGGGCATCCATACCCTCTTCCCAAGCTCCAATTTGAGCATAAGCAACCATGATGTTTTATTTTGAACATATCTTGTCATCATGACATTCCCTAAGGTCACAAGGTCACATTTCTTTGAGGCATTTTGTCAAACAGCATAGGCAACCATGATGTTTTATTTTGAACATATCTTGTCATCATGACATTCCCTAAGGTCACATTTCTTTGAGGCATTTTGTCAAACAACTCATGTGTTTTGTGTAGGCTTCCACATTTTGCATACATGCTTACTATATATATATATAGAGAGAGAGAGGGGTTTTGAACAATCACCTAATATTCTTCTATTTACAATGACAAACAAATAAATTTTGGAGGCAAGATTGAAAGTTCAAACATTTTTTAATTTCATTAGTCATATTAGGTGGACTCCCGCCTATTAGAAACATGGAATCTCTTGCAACTAAAAGATAAATATAAACAATATAAATACCACTCACTATGAGTAATATTAAGAGAATTAAATTTCACTTACTTATGTAGTTAAAAAAGGATAATTGATATAATAAATGATATATATCAACAATTTATAAAATAGTTTTACATGATAAGCTCCCTTGACCACCATTCCATTCCTAGGTAGGACCTATATTATGTATATACAATAAATCACAATATTAATCATTTTTTTAGAATTTTTTGATGAGAAAAAATTATCATAACAATTCTTAGGTGGTTGTCAGTTATAATTATAACGCCTATGTAAATGATAAAAAAATGTTAACATCACAATTATTAGATGGTTGTCATATATTGAATTTGAAATTTACTTGAGACATTTTCAAAGACCTTAATTATGCATTTATGACCATCAAAAGAAATGTTTAATAAAAAATTCAGAAGGATTGAAATACTTATATCCCCATTTGTCAAAGCCTTGGGAAATCTATCAACTATAATATCTAGCAATGCTTGTATTGATTGAGGAGTTACTGGGGCTAAATATGAAGGTCAATCTTCAGTCAAGGAAAATTTTCATGGAAGTTATGATTCAGTGTTGTCATTCAGATCTTAAGGCATGAGATATTTAAACTGAAAATACTTCATATTATTTGAGTCTACCTGAAAATTTTCATGGATACACTCTTCCTAAAATTTTGAATGTATTTTAGGGTAAAAATGCATAAATACATCCATACAACCATAGATTTTAGCCTGTAGGTAGGAGCGGGGAAGTGGGCTTACCTGTTGTATTTCTTTTGTTGTACATCTTTAACAAACAAGAGCTGCAGAGCAGCAAAGTTCCTGCCAAAGTGCAAGAACGGTTTTGTTTTTGTTTGTAAGTTGTTTGATTAGTTTTGTAGTATGTAAGGATTGTGCAATTTGCAAAAGTAAAATGAAGCACTCAAACTTTGAACTGGGCAGTCCATGAAAGAGACATTCTTAGGTTTGAAGCTTTAGTCATGCCACCCATTTATATAAGACTTGTGAATAGATGGATGCATTGAAATAGAAAAATGAATTCATTAAAGATATTGTTCAAAAGATAATGCAAGAAGACAATACAGTGTGGTAAGAAAATGAACTGCAAAATTAGATCAATCTACCAAAACAAGCTTTACAAACATTCAAGCAAATTCAATTGGCGGATTTAAGGCCAAATTCCAAATTCCACAACTTTTCCCAGCATCTTGCCTGCTTGTGTCAGGATGGGAGCTTTGGAACAGGGTATGGACATTCATCAAGGATTACAAAAGGGGTATTTTTGTCAGATGTTATAGTTGCAACTGCCCTGGTAAATATTTATGCAAAATGTGAGAGCATAGACAAGGCACTTGAACTCTTTGACAGAATGTCTCAAAGAGATGTGTCCTCTTGGACTACAATAATTGTAGGATATGAAAAAAAAACATATTTATGCAAAATGTGAAAGCATAGACAAGACACCTGAACTCTTTGACAGAATGCCTCAAAGAGATGTGTCCTCTTGGACTACAATAATTGTAGGATATGCCAAAAAAAAAAAAAAAAACATTGATTTGTTGAAAATCCTTTAGAAACATCCAAGCAAATGCAATTGATAGGTGTAAAGCCAAAATCCACAACCTTTAGATATCCATATTTCTATTAGTACTTCATCTACTAAACTGATAATTGATGCAGAAGCAGGGGATTTGCAAACTGAGAAAACACAAATCTTCAATGTTCCATCCACATGACCTCATTGTTTTATAATACCATGAAATCAAATTATAAAAAAAAAAGGCTACAATACAATGCTTTGAATTAATTCAGGATTATTCTATTTTCTGCTTATAGCAACTACGACTCACTATCATAAGAAGCCTAGTTATAGACTTCCACCAAGTCTTCTTTGGCTGCTCATAAACTCAAAAAAACTCTTATACAATTGACTGCCTAAATAAATAATATATCTACTTCAGAACCCCCATCAACAAACGAGGTGTAAGAACCAAAGATATTTTTATAATCCTAGATTCTTAAGTACAACAAGTGAAACCTAACAACAAAAATGGAACAAAAAAAGAAAAGAAAAATCTTCAGCAACATGAATACTTTGACTTGGAAGCATCATCTCCATCAATAATTTTAACGTTGTCTAAGGACAATTCAGATGTATAGGAGTTAGAGTTCAACGCTTTCCTACTCACACTATTGTAAACCTCTCTAACCACAATCTAGAAGGCGGACATGACTTTTGTGTTATCCAAGGCAGAGGTCTCTATTGAAAAAATCCCCTCTGCTTCGGCAAGGCTCTTGCCATCTTCCACTGAAACTTCTTTGATATGCTCCAAATCACATTTGTTTCCCACAAGCATTCTCACCAAGTTGGTATCAATGTGCACTGTAACACCAAAAAAACAAAAGTTAGAGCTGAAGCCATTGAACATACAAATTCAGATGTTCAACAAAAAGTTTAGTGGTACGGTAACAATATTCATGATTATGGCTTGAGTTTAAAACCAATTAGGCCATGCTCTATAGATAACAATGAAGCCATTGGATGTCAATATATATTCTCCTAATATGTACTTGTACATTCCTGTGCTTATGAGCCATGTTTTATATCTACGTATAAAAGTGCCAATTATGATGAAGGCCTATCCATATTTAAGTCGAGTGCCTATATTTGGGTCGCCATCATGCCAAATTGCAATAAAGCTCAATTCTCCTGGTATATGAAAAGGTTCATCCTAATTTCTTAATAAAGTGTAAAGTTAAGTCAAATTAGTCAAAGTGGAAATTTGAGAGATGTTTGTCAAATTTCTAAGTGCTTGTAAGTTGCATTGATATGGAAGTCCAAGAAAGTTTTGTAAAAAATGTAGAAGCACAATGTTGAATCTAAAATTATAAGATAACCCCAGACCTCTGGTAATGAAAATTGTTTAGTCCATAAGGAGGTTCATGAGTCTGGTAAATCCATCAATGTTTTGGCATTGCATTGGTGAGTGGGTCACAGTCTTATAGTTAAGTCAACTTAACACTAGTACAACTTTCATACAAAAAAAATCTGTTCAAATTGCCAAAAAGTTGAAGTCCAAGGATCAAGAAGATTGCAAATTTCACCAACATGCTAACAAATCAGTAGCAGGTACATCCAAAACTTGCCACCTCATCCAACGCCATTCATTGGAGACAAATAGTCAGGGGATGGACAGATTATAAGAAGTTGATGATTTATCAAGGTTTTAATCACATTATGTGTCATAACTACATCGTATGCTAACAATTTTCAGTGTTACCAGATGCATTGCAAATCTAATTCAGATAACTTTCTAATAAGAAGCATATTCACACAACTTGATTTTAAAGTGCATCTAAAGTTTTGACCATTATCCCAGCCATAGGACTGAGAAAGTTTAACTACAGACACTTGGGGATCTCTTGAGCCATAATATTGCCTCATCACACTTATGGGTCTACATTCTAAAAATTGGCACTTCTTTGACTTAATGTTAAGTTTTCAGTAATTGTTTGGAATTACACTTGGGGATCTCTTGAGCCATAATATTGCCTCATCACACTTATTGGTCTACATTCTAAAAATTGGCACTTCTTTGACTTAATGTTAAGTATTCAGTAACTGTTTGGAATTACTGCCCTTTTTGCAAAACACATAGTAAAAGTAGTATGTGTTGATGTAGATAAAGTGTTCATGACCACCTGTGAGACTATTAGACATAAGTTACTCTAGAAGAAAAGCTATATTCATGTACAACTCATTAGGAATTCTTGGAATAAATTGCAGAATCTTATATTTCAAGCTTGCAATTAAAAAAGGAGAATTGTATGACATGTAAAGGAACTTAAATTTGTCACATAAAAGAAAGAATAAGGGCTTCCTTGATCTAGGATAATTGATGAAGGTAGTTATGAAGTATTGACAGGTAGCTCTCAATTTTTCTCTGGAATGTATGCATGCCAAGTGCCTTCACAATTAGTAATTTTTTTTCAAATAATTTTGGTGTCATATCAGTCTTGAAACATCATGTGATTCTTCAACTCACACTTGAAGGGACTAATTTTAGTAATTCTCTGTCGTAAAGTTGAGTTTGAAATCTAATGAGATAGAGGGATCTCTCTGTTTCTATTTTAGTAATGACAGTTACAGGGACAGTAAGCATAACAATAATAGAGGGGAGTCAAGACAGTCATAGAAGGCTATGTTGAAGACATGTTACATACCCTTGCTAAAACCTTTGTTCATTGTTAAAGCCTTCCCTAACCCTGTGCATTCTACCAGTTCTAGATAACAGACCAATGAGTGATAGGTTAAATAGAAGGACAATGTTGTTTTAAACATCATTAGCTTTGAGAGGGTTGGAAGGACTTGTGATGATGTTGAAGAATGAATAAGAGACAGTCCATTATGATTTGGGGGTTTCACAAGTCAACAAGACAAGGATCACATGACAGTAAAACTTATGATGAGAGGACCATTATGATGTTGAGTAAATGCTGCAAGACCCAAAAGCATGGATATGGCACATGGAAGGAGTTCAGTCTTCAAGGCATTCAAGACAAGACACATAGACAGGTCTGATATGGCATAATATACACAAAAAAATATGACAGTCCCATGAAATGAACCTAGCAAGTGAAGAGTTTGAGGATAGTTTTAGTTGTCAATTTGACTAAAATTGATGTCAATATTTTATGCCTTGTTTTCCTTCCAATCCACAATGAGCAAGCCATAGAGGACTGAGATGTATGAAATTTTGCATGTATATCTTAGATGATAGGTGGACAGTACCAAAGTTAGCATAATAACCTCATATAGTTATATAGTTAGAACAGTGGTAGTCCTTCACAGAGTAGTCATCATGAAGTATAGTGATAGAATAGTCATATTGAAGAGATGAATGACAGTCTATAATGGGAAATGGCCATCCTAGGGCAGATAAAAGAAATATGACAGTATTTCAAATGGCAGTATATTCATGACAAGTATAGGGCAGTCTATGGAGGGCAGTAGAAGTGCACAGTCAAAAGGAGTCTAAAAGACTGTTACTTACCATGGCAGCCCAAAAGGGAGGATACACTTAGAGACGAACACAAATGATTAATCAATGGCAGTCATGACAATGAGTCAAATGCCAAATCACAAATGACAATCCATGAATGGCATAAGGTCTGGAAGAGATTCATGATAGTAGATAAAAGTCTAAAAATGACTGCCATCACAAAAATATGATTATCTAAAGGTAATGCATCAGTGCTGTCACCTGAAGGTTGTGTTTCAAATGATCAAGTTGAGAAAAGAGGCTACGAGAGTGTTGACAGAGATGACATAGTGGCCATATGAGGACAGTCACGAAGAGTCATGAATGCACAGTCCAGTCATGAAGATAATATAAGGACAGTCATGAAGACTCAAGAAGCACAGTGAATCTACAGTGCATAAACAGTGAAAAAGAAATAGTTAGTCGAAGAATATAGTCACCTATACGACCATGGGATATTTACAAAGACTGTCACAGGACAGCCATAAGAGATGAATGAAGGACAGTGTTGAGAGGAGTCAAATAGAATCCACTACAGTCTAAAAGGGATAGTCACAATAGTGAATAGATAGAGATCTATCTAAACTGAAAAATAAAGTGAAAGACAAAAGGAGAAATTCGGTAATGTGTGGCATTTCAATGAGAAGAGGACTGTAGTCGAATAACAAAAGTAGCATGACAAAAGAACCTTGAAGACACAAAGCATGTCTCAAATTCAAACCTGGAAGTTCTCCTACGCCTCAAGGGATTGTTGACCTTGTCAAATCATCAACACATGTCCTGTAAGCATGGTAAATGAACAGTTATGAGTAGTTGCCTGTGTTCTTATTAGTTATAACCACAGCCTCTAAAATCTCTCCAAACTGCTCAAAGTACCTGTGCATGGCATCACTTTAAGTCTCCCATGCCAAACCTCAAACAAAAACTTTGGTAAGTGTGGTGTCTCCAGACTGCGAACCTGTAACTGAAACTGATCTAGGCGCCCTTATTCCCTGTACTTTAACAACAAACACCCAATATCACTGCTGCCAGGAAGAATATAATGTAACCCTAACAAAGCAGAAAGAAAATTGCTAAACAGATTAAGCACAATGAAGAGAATGCACAGATTAATGTGCAACTGAATCTAGGATTCTTGCAAGCTGTGAGAAACAAAATTGAGAATTAGGAGATCACCAAGAAGATTGTGCATTAATCAATCCAACCATCAATAATTTCAGTTTACCTGAATGAAATGTAAATTAGACTGTTGTAGATCAACATGGATATCATATATAAGTCTCTCGAGATTTTGTTGGTAATTGTCAGCAGTTTCCTCAGAGTTGGCATCACTTTCACCTTGATACCATAAAAAAGCCCTTAAAACTTTAGAGCTTTCATTATTGTATCCAAGAGCTGCTCTGCCTGTGAATAACAACCGATGGTGACCGCCTTCATCCTGCAGACCAGCCACGTCTCCTCTACATGCAAACATTGACACCATGTTAATCGCCAAGTGTCACAGCCTGTCAGATGCAAATCGTTTATCGTGTGGTCTCTTGCCTTGAAACGCTACAATAGCCCCTGACAACCTCTGCAGCACCAACCACATGCAGACAAAAATACTGAATAAATATTTTGACATAAAAATCGTGCATGTTTGCCCCCTCGAATTATCACTGCTCTGTAAAACTTGGAAATATCTGCATACTGATTGGCCAAAACAACATTGCTTTAATCACTGTTTAGCGATTGAAGGGTCCGCTATAGTTCCCGGCAGGAACTAATAATAATAAAGATTTTGAATTCAGCCTCAAGCATTTCCCTAATATTGTGGTCTTAAGCAGATCTAACAACCCCATCAAAGTCTCAGAAGCACTAACCTTCTGTTTCAGCATAGTTTCCATAAATTTTGATACCATATTCTTATGAAGGTACTTGTTAATGCCGGAATAGCAGGGGTATTCTCCAACTTTTGAAATTGTGTATTTAGTGATTGTGACCTGCGACTGACATAAGTAAATGTAACAAAACAATCTGCTATCAATTTGGGACAGCATTTACGCATAGCTGTACTTCCAAACCAAAGGAAGATTCAGGAGTCTGAACCCTAATGGCTAAATCAAAGGAAATATCTGATGGCAGCTGCATCTCTGATTTAATTCCAAGGAAGTGATTTCGAATATTGCATGAATATCATCTTTAAAGTTGAAAAAGATTTTTTTAGCAAAAGGAAAACGTCTAGAGCTTCCTGTAAGAGGACAGAAATCATTCTTCAGGCTGAAGAGTGTTGCAGAATTTGTAGTGCAGGGCAAACAACTGGATTTTGTCTTAAGGAAATGGTAACACTGTTGAAATGGAATGTGACGAAATGATTTGGAGGTGGAAAGAAGAGAGGAGGTAAAGAAATGGAGCATGGCTGTAGACATATTTATCCCACATGTAGGTAGGGCAGGGGAAAGGGAAGAGAGGCGCAGAAAGAAATGGGGGAGTGAGGCAAATGGGAATTCATACCTTTCTCGGCCTTTTGGCTAAGATCAAGTGTAGTATCTGTTCTTATCAGTTTAATATCTGATACGTGGTTCAATGAACCGCACGATATTAAATTAATTTCTTCAGGGGAAAAGTCCAACCGATAGCTTGCTATTAGGGCTTTCGGGCATCGCTTCTGTATTGCACTACTGCGGAAGCCTGGTGCGCCCCACAAACCAATACAAAACGAAATTAGAAGTCTGTAATCCTGTCTTTTGAGAAATGATTGTATTTTCTGGAGGTAACACTTCCGCGTTCTGGTTGTGCACAGGTTTCTGTTTAGGTTTCTGGTTCTTTGTAGTTTTGTTGTTAAGGGAATGATAGCCTGTAAAAACTTCGAAAAAATAGAAAATAAAAAATTTGCTTGGTTATGTGATATAAAATGTTTCATGGCTTTTAACTTATTTAAAAAAGTAGTCAATTTTAAATTTCATTTTTAAAAAAATGATCAAATTTAAAAAGCAAAATTTGTTTGGATCTCATCTTCAAACATGAAATGTTTTGGGATTAATTTAAATTTTACTTCATAGTTTGTGAAATTAATGGATTAAAAATTTTCATTTAAAAAAAATTAAATCTTTTCAACTTTAAATAATCTTAGATTGAATTCAAATAAAATTTTGAAAATGTATTGGAGAAATATAAAATTTTCAATATCATTAAAGCAAACAAATACATCTTGTGTAATTGAATTTAAGGGTGATCAAAGGGAATTCTGTGTAGGTTAAGAGATTAATAAGGTTGTTATAAATGAAATGATGAGAGATCTATATAGAACATTTTATGTGTTTTGGTGGAATTTTTATTATTAATTTATTATTTTTCAATAAAGGTTTACTTGATTGTTTTGGACAAATTTAAATAGTTATTTTTTTTATTTTTATTTTTAATAAATTTCTATGAAAAAAACTTCGGAGATGCTTTCTTAGATTATGCAATTAAGGATTAATCAATTAGATTAGTTTTGTGGAACACGTGTGTTTATAAAAAGATGATTAACAACTTTAAGTAAAGATTTTGTTTGTAGTGACACACCTCTATCTATTTGTGGAATTATTATGAAATTGATTTAATTTTGAGTTTGAGTATCTTGACATAAATTAATATTAACATTGACAATAAGAAACAAGTGTAAGATAGCCCGCACAGGTAGCAGATTTGGCTTGGGCCGTGGGTTTGCTCCCCATAGGTTTCGGGTTTGACTCCCACTCTCAGGTTTAATCGATGGACCGGCTTGCAGAGTGTCATTCCCACTCGTAGGGGATTAGTCTCACTTTAGCTTGCCTCTTGGATGCTAGGCTGGGTCACAGGGATACCCCTCTAGCAACAAAAAAAGAAAAGAAAAAAGAAAACAAGAGTAAGATTCTTTAAAAATAAAACTTGAAAATTGAAAATGATTGGTTTCTTGATGGTGATGTGGGTATCAATAAATTAGAAGCTTTATATTTCTCAATCTTATATTTATTTTTCATTGAATCGTCAACTTTATCTTGCATACAATGCTTCAAATTTTAAGTAAATGAATGATGTGAACTTTCGTCACATGTATCACATCTCTATCTCTTCTTTATATTGTTCCTTGTGCTTTTTTAAAAAGGCTATCTTTCTGTTCCTTGCAAATATTCTTTATGGTTTTCACTTTATTTGAATTTATCTTCAAATTATTCCTCACATGCTTACTTTTTCATTGTTTAAATCTTATTCCTAATTGCCATATTATTTATTGCCTAATTACAACATTTTATTGGAATATGTATAATATATCTCAAGGAATAAGTCACCTAATTTTTTCTCACAATTTTAAAAGAGGTCATTGCCTCCACCATCACTAGCGATAGATGTAACCTGATCTACGCTAATGGTTATGAGTTCAAGAAAGAATTTCAAACTAGAAACATGCACATGATGCATATACTAGATTATTCAATTTTAAATTCACAATAAAAAATCTTCCAATCAACTTGAAGGATTTTATGCCTATAGATAGATTGGATATTGAATTGTTATATATCCTTGGTTAAAGAATCTAGGAACTTCTAGTCAATTACATCTTCTTTGAATTTATCCTCAAATTATTCCTCATGTGCTTATTTTTCATTATCTTCTATTTATGTAGTGTGGTCAAAGCATAAAAATGTGTTCCTCTCTAGGCACAAACAAAAACATGGATTGAATTCTACACCCAAGCACAAGGGTTCATTTCAAACGACATGTTACCACTTAACATCAAATATTATAGGTATACTTGTGCAAAGATATGCCACTCATTTGTAACACCACTCATTTTAGTGTTCATAAATATAATTTAGGTGAACACATGCAAGATAATATTTTTTTATATTTTTAATATATAACTATCATATAATATAATGTTACATAATATAATATATATTGGGAATCTATAGGGGTCCCCATCCAAGGAAATAAGTACAAAAATAAGTACTGCATAGAAATAATAAAAGCTAGCCAATAAGGAATTAAGAACTAGGATAAAAAGCAACAAAACCTACAAAATAATTAAAGAAACACTATGAAAATCATCATGGAGGATAATCAACAATGCTATTACAAACACGCCATCCACCAAATCCCAATGTTAGAAAAAGACACAAATTGAATAACATCACCATCTATAAAAGAATTAGATCTTGAGAAGGAAACCCCGTGGAATGCCTCCCTCTACTCCTAGACATGAACCACATAAAATCCATAATTTCCATACCAAGCAAGTAGCATAGTGAGATAGAGACCTCCAACCATCTCTTAAGTGTGAGTCACCATTAAATTCCTCCAAGCTATTTATATAAATCTTTGTTGAAAGAGTGCACATCCTACATGCCACAAACGACTATAATATTTAATTCTTAAAAACAATATGCCTCCCATGGTTGTTGACAATCATAGACCTCATGCTTAATCACCTCCCATTAGCATTGGAGAAAAAGACAACACAAAAGAGATATGATAGTAATAATTTTAGCATCCAAGCCCACATTGTCGTAGAAGGAACTAAGTTTGTGAGAACTTAGAAAAAAATTTGATGAAGGGAAACTTTGGACCTTCTATAGATAGATTCTCCAAGTCCTAACATTGTCAACACAAACTTGACCAAGCCCAAAGAAGCATCACCAAGAAAATAAAAAAATAACATGCACCCTTGTATCAATCACCTTACATCTAATACATGGATCCCTTATTTGAGTTGAACAATGTTGCACAATGATCCATAAAATGAGATTTGAAACAAAAATCTAGCCAATTGCACTTTAGGGAAGCCTTATGACCAATACAATAAAACACACTACTAAAAACTCAAATTATCTAAAAACACACATTTTTTAAACCATGCCATAAAAAGGTAGTGAAAGGGATGAAATAAATAAGTAGCTACGTGTCAACATGAGGAGATATTCTTAAAATATGTTTTCATAATGAATTCCATTAATAATGCACCATTAATTTGTATCTTTCATCCCCACATAATGTTTATATGACTAAACAATGCTTAGCTTAAAAGATATTAAATATGCTAGGGATAGCTTTTGAATCAAAATAATAATTAAGGGGGCATAAAATCCAAATTATCACTATAAAGAGTAGAAAATAGAGTTTGAATAAATCCAACATTTGAAAGAAAGCATTTGAACTTATTTATTCCATTTAGCAATGACTAAATTGGACTTCCATAAAGGAAGATAAAAAATTTCATGATTCTTCAAGATACTTGTCATTCCTCTAACTCATGCAAGAGCCTTTATTTATGGCCTTTATCTTTTATATTATATAATCTATTATCTTTTTTATATCAAAAATTAGAATTGTGTGTCTTGGATTATACACTAAAAATTATGAAAATCAAGTATAAGGAAATCTCCTATAACCTAGGTGATGCACAATAGCTCCAATCCATATGTTGTGGATAAATGAGGGATTCAAACCCAAGACCTAGTGAAGGCTTCATACATTAATGTTGCTTGCATCACCAATTGAGCCAAACTTGAGGGACACTATATTATATCATTTATTTGATATATAATACTATCTTATTTAATTTAATATATATTTATAATATAATTTATATTAATATATAATAGTATAAATTATTATACATAATCTTAATAAAATTTAATGTTACATAGTTTTTCAAAGTTGATTAAAAATATTAAACTATGCAATCATGTTAATAGATGAGTCCATCTATAGTACACATAACACAACATTCGAGGATAATAAACTTTCATATCTTGGGAAGTGATGCCCTTGAGGTATATTTGAGGGTCATAAAAGTTGAAGTGAAAGATTTTGTAAATAATTTCTTAAAGCTATCTTCTACTTAAATTATTCTCTCTCTTAGAAACAATTTGCCATTAGGTCATGACCCTAATGTAGGGGGAAGCATATTATTAGATAGGTGACCAAGCCTTCCAAATCTCACATACCTTTTAGGATATATAGATCCTCTAAATTTCTCCTATGAGTAGGTAAACCATTATATGCACATTATTTAAATAAAATAATATTTAATTTACAAAATCATAAAATTAAATATTTAATCTAAACTCAAGTGTACATGCATATATCATATGATTCTCATCGGCTCTCATATCCTGTTAATTTGATACAATAGTCGATTTTGTACAAAAATTCTTAGTTGCTAATTCTTAGATATTCAAATAAAGCATAAATTAGGCTTGAATACTTGTACCAAAACATGTAACCATGTAAAATATTTAGAAATTGCATAAAAAATTTACTAGTAGGACTTGAAATGTTGTGGATGACTTAGAAAAGTGTCCCCGATCAATAGTAAGACTAGTAGCTACTCTAATAGTGCTATCATCTTGCATATATATATGGACATATAAATATATATATTCAAGAATGATCTTTTAACATTATAAAAATATACACTTTAAGTGAATTCAAAGTACAAATTATGTGACAATTTTCAAATAGACATTAGGGATGGCTCAAGTATAGCAACTAATTATGGGGGTGTTGGCACCTCATTTTGGTATGTCTCATTTATTCCCTATTATGCTCTTAAGTTTTGCATTTTTCCTTTATTGGCCCATTGTTGATAATCAGTTTGAGATAGTCTATATATGGGCCTTTGTGTTTAAATGTCTCCTTCTCTCTTGTGTTTCCTTTGATCTTCTATTTTATGTCAATTCTCCAAGTTTGAAAATCTTAAATTAACTATCTTATTTTATTGACTTTTTGTAGAGGTTCTAAAACCTCTATTGGGAGCTGATGTGGTTTTCACAGCCTTGTCAACACTTGACATTGGTTTTCCAACCTCTTCAAAAATATGTAAGTATTTGTTGTGTCATCCTTTCACTAAGGTTTTGAAACCTTTGTCGAGAGTCGACAAGGTTTCAACAACCTTGTTAGGGCCTGACATAGGTTTTCTAACCTTGTTATTTTAATTGAAAATATTTCAAGTATTTGTGCAATGGTGAGTTTAGAATGTTCTAAAACCTATGCCATCTCTCAACAAGGTTTTAAACTCCTTTTCAAAAGCCAATGAAATTTTCTAACTTTCTAAGGTTTGGCCGAGTTTGATGCTTGTTAGAGCTTACATTAGGTTTCAAAACCTTTGCCAGCTCTTAAATAGGTTTTCATAGCCTTATTAGAGCCTGGCAAGGTTTTCACAACCTTTTGGAAAGTAAAGGTGTTACAGTGTTCAAATAAGTGTGTTGAAAAAGTAATGAGGTTATGAAACCTTTGTCAACTCTTGACAAGGTTTTCACAACCTTGTTAGAGCATGATAGGGTTTCCAAAACTATTTGAAGAATGAAAGATGGAAAATGTTAGTTTATTTGCAATGAAAAAGTTGCTTGTGGCTTCACCAAATTTTGAGGGAAATGGATTCTAAGTTTTTGTTAGCCTTTATGGAGGTTCTCATAACCTTGTTAGGCTTTGAACCTCATCGATGTATGACATTTTTTTGTTAAGTATTTATTACTAAGGTTATAATTTTGAAGATTGTCATTGTTTCACCAAGTTTTATGTGTGTCAAAGTTTGGAGGGGTTCTGAAACCTTTGTTAGCTCCCAACAAGGTTTCAAAACCTTTTCAAAGCCCATCAATATTTTCAAAACTTAAGAGGTGATAAAAAGTTCATGTGTTGTGTCAGAGGATTAAAGCGGTTTCATAACCACCTAATGTTATTAAAACTGGTTCATTCACCACCTTGGTTTTTGACAGAGAAAGAAACATGCAATGGGGGAAATAAAGAAGTGAAAATAATGAAAGATGAAGTATGCATTGGGAATGTGTAGTGGTTTTGAAACCACTATTGGCTCCCAACATGGTTTTTATAACATTGTAGATGGCCAAAGAAACTTTTATAACTTCTTAGAAGGAAACTATAATGGCTTGATTCTTTTGTGTATTAGAGCTTCTAAGTGGTTTCATAACCATGAGAAAGGGCTGATGAGGTTCCAATAAATCATCTATCCTCCAAAAAGGGGCTAAATAAATAATATTTTTTCTGTGGTTGTTCCAAAACCACCCATAATTTCTAATACAGGTTTAAAAGTTGACAAAAAGTGTTGAAATGCAAAGGGAAAGTCAAGAATCCAAGAATGAGATCATGATGAGGAGGAAGGGTGCTAGTTTCATTTAATAGATATTTTAAAGGGGTTTGAGCACCAAAAATAGTAGCATTGGATGTCTTTAGTCACCCATCTACCCATGACTATTTTCCCACCAACCATCTTTCCTTTTTTGAGAAAAATTAATGATTAAAGCTGATGCTCATAGGTGGAAATTGGGTGCCCATACTCCAAAGGAATGTCAAGAAATGATTAGGCCTAATTTTGAGTATTAAAAATTATGAAATGCAATTTTGAAAAAGATATAGCCTCTACCCTATATTGTAGCATGCCACCACCAACGCCTTGAAATTATTTGATGTCAAAATAATTGGGTTTTAAACCCAATTCAAACTTTTCCCATAATTTTATCAAAAAAGATAATGACACCTTATAATGGGCATATGGTGGATGGTTAAAGACCGTCCACCATCACTTCAAAAAATGTGTAACTATTTGTGGATGCCTACACCACCTAATTAAAATTCATTTTTTGGTTGGATGTATATGTGTTGATTTATGGAAGGATCAATAAGGTATGGGTCTATGGTTTTTTAAATGATAAATAAATTTAGGATCTATCTATACAATAGTCCATCTATATATAATCATCACCTCTCCTCCCTCCAAAGGTAGAATCTATGTGGATAAACATCAATTGACCTAACTAAATCAACAATGGTTTACATTGAAGATGTAAATTGGTGCTACATGGGGAGCATGTTAGGCACATTTTGGATTAAATAAATTTTTTCTTGAAGTACAATTATATTATCATTTATAGTTTCTTGCAAGTGAACCTTATCATGTGGAGGAGGTGGAGGTTGGGCTAGGGGTGTTTGGGGGGATTTGAGGTGGGGGGTGTTGAGGTGGGGGTTCTATGATGGGGGGATTTGAGGTTGATGGTTTTTAGGTTGGGAGTTTTTAGTTGGGGGATTTTGGTGGGGGTTATAAATTTTGTAAAACTTCTTCTCGTAGAAATTCATACTTAAGTATTCGGTCCATTGGAATGTAATATGAACCACCTACATATATAGTTAAAACAAAAATAAATAAATAATTACTTGCACATTTTAAAATGTTAAACACATGCACATGTTAAGTTTATCCATGTTGAAAAAATACATATTTATATAAATAAACAAATAAACAAATATTTATTATTTTACAATTTAAATTATTAACTTTAGGAGCAAGTCATGTTTATCACAACAATTTGCACATGAAGAAAAAATATTGTCCAATATTGATATTTGTTAACTTATAATGAACCTATCCTAACTGAAGAAATGAAAACTTAGGTCAAATAGTGTATATGGGATAGATTCCATTAAGTCTTAACCCAAGGTCATCCTATGATAATGTTATACCTAGTACACATCCTTGCCTATGATAGAAATATTTGTAGGAATGATTTAGGATTAAGATTGTGCACCAAATTAACTTACCATCATGATAATTGAAATACAAGGAAGAGGTTAAATGATCATGTTTATCACAATAATTCATACATGAAGGTCAAATTAGTGCTCAACACTACTTATAACATAGAGAAAACACATCCTTCATTGCAAGTTTAAGGCATTAGAGGTCATTTCCCAGTACACATGATAATAACCTCAAAGAAAATATTAAAAATGTTAGAATCTACTAGAGATATTCTGGTGGTAGGAAGTTTGTATAATTTTAATAAGGTGTTGAATGTTGAAACCTAGGGTTTACTTTGAAACCTAGGGTTTACTTTGAAACCTAGGGTTTATGTCAAAATCTAGGCATTGAATGTTGAAACTTAGAGTAAATGGTGATCATCCATATATTTTGAATGATATACAAAGGTTTTGGAATTATAGGATAGGAATAAAAAACTTAAAATTATTATAAGAAATCAAAATAGTTGCCATAAAATTTGGTATCTTAATTATATTCATATGAACTATCAATTCTTTTGTCATATTTAATTAAAATTTACATTCAAGTTTCACTAGATGTCGAATGGAATATTACATTGCATACTTAGAAATTACACTATAAAACTATAAAACTCTCATTTCCTTGAATACACATTTACATGATGAGATTTATTGCAAGTGCATATCTTAAAGAGAGTACACAACTCTTGAGTGAATATGCTAAATATGTCAATAAGTTCATCTTGAGGGGAACCATGGTACTTGACTTAGAAGTATACTCATCCTAAATATGGGGTAAGAATAATTCATTAGATATCCAAATAAATAAACCCTAGTCTACTATATTCTTTGGGAAGGAAACACAAATCCCAAGTTACTTTATGAAAATCCTTGTTTTAGTCATAATTGGCACTAAAAAATGACATAGGAGATTTTTCAAATTGCATGTCAAGATTCCTAGAAGACACCTAGTAGAACCTGAGTAATAATCAATCATGGAAGGTAGAAGTTTGGAGTATATTTGGATTTTATTAGGTAATGATAGTGGCTTGATAATCTAATACACTAGTTTTTTGTAAAATTTATTAGCCATAAACAAAAAAGGAAATTGACTCTAATGTTAAATTTCCCCATTGTCAATCTATTTCTACCCAAAGGTTGGAAGAAATTTGGGTATCTAGGAGTAATAGACTACTTGTAAAACTACAATATTACAATCATATAAAAAATATTTTTTGAAATAAAATTAACCACATTTTTTTATGTTAAATTCTTCATTCTTAATAAAGTAATTGTAGTTTTTGATAATTCATAAACATGAAACTTAACATCACCATCATTGGTAACTAAAGAGAAGAAAGCTCATTGAAACCAAAAGATATGGTTCCCCTACACTTTTTATTTTTTACATTCATTGAAGAGCCTTTCTAAATATAGAGGAATGCATGGGAAAATGTGTAACTATTAAAAATATCTAAGCTAATTAAATTAAGAAAGCAATATGTGACAAATAAGTATACTAGATAAATAAATTGGTATTAATATCAAATGTACTAAATGTTATGACTATTATGTAAATAGAATAAATTAAATACATATAAGTTCTTATATTTTGATTGAACTAATGTCTCACTACATATATATTATAATTCAATTTAAAATTTGATGCCATACTTTTAGAACTTATTACATGACTATTGCTAAATTTGAAATCTAAGTGTAAAATTGTCAAGTTCGATTCCACAAGTGGAGAGGTGATTTCTACACATTGATTTAATCTTATACATAGAGATAAACCTACGATTCAAATATTCAATTTAGTTGAATTTTGACATCTAAAATTTTTCCAAATTTATTTACATAATTTGAATTTGAAAAGAAGCATGTTGTGTTTAGAAACATGTTTAGGGAATTTACTCAATTATGAGGGTCATGTTATTCTAAATAAAACACTTAAATAGATTGATTTAGTACTAATAAACCAATGCCAAGATAAGTAGTAAAGAAAGAAATATGCTTCTACAACGATGTTAGAAGCATACAACATAGAATTAATGCATCCCTAATATGTTTTAGAATTCCATCCTAATTTTAAATGATTTCATACATATGTATTAAAATACAAGAATATAACACATAAATAAAAAACTAATATGTATTAGGTTGTCTCAAAACATCTAGTAGGAGGTAGTTGGTGGGATTTATTTTAAATTTAAATTTTAAAAATTTACATCTCAAATCCATGCATTTGGAAATGAACTAGGTCAAGTCAACAACCATTAATTTGATCTAGGTTTATGGATAGGGGATGAATTTAGTTGAAATCCAAATCTTTGAGGATGATTGATTATGTGATCAAGATATATGGAAGTCTATGTTCTAATCTAGGGTTTATGTTCTAATCTAAGTGTTAAATGTTGAAACCTAGGGTTAAATTTCAATTTAGGTTTATTAAATTCATTCAATTTAATATAAATAAATTTATAAAATAAATCCTTGCCTAGGTATAAAAAATACACCCATATATATCAAAAAACATAAAAGATATAAATCCTAAATATATCAAAATTTACATTAAAATATAAACCCTAATTATAAAAAAATATATTAAAAAATAAATAAACCTACTTGGAGGTGAAGAGTGTGATTGTGGAGGGAGAGGTGAAAAAAATGTTGCATAGATGGTTGTTGTTGCACCAAAAGATCGACCTATTAATGCCCAATACAACCGTTAGAGTTAATGAATCCATGGGAGGTGGCTAACCCATGCCATGAACCTAAGTGCTGCACTGCAAAACACAAGGAGATCAAGGGAACACGCCTTGCAAAAATCCATGTAACACCTCTCTAACTCTAGCTTGGGAAAGATAGCATTTTGATTTTGATTTGATATTTTAAATGTTAAATGTTGTTATAATGAGATTAGACATTGATGAGTATGGGAAAGGTTATCATGATTAGTTATTTTTTCTGGATTATATGCTTATATGTTTATATACTATTATCATTTCTTTTGTATGATTATGGACAAGAAAGGGATGATGTTGTAACAATCGTATCCAAGAGGCTTACAATATCATGACCCTCTTCCTGATGATTGATGTTGCGTTGACTATATGATATATGTTATATGCACGTGTACTTTGACGTGTAATTGAAGTGATGTAGATACTGAGTATCGACTCCACTTGGATCCACAGGCCTGAGCGTACTCATATATTCCCTGATGGTGGCTACTGGAGGTAGTCACAGGCCAAATGCCCCCACCCTAGCCCACTGTACCCTATTAATGCAGTGTTTCCGTGTTGATGTCTTACCATTTAGTTACCTCATGGTAATGTCTAGAGAACCTTTCGATCATATGTGGTTTGCTAGTATGTTTTGTTGAGGTATTTTGTCATGGTTTTCGTTAATTTGTTATGTGGCTATATTTTGGTTGTTAGTGTTATGATGTGGTTTTATATATGACATTTTGTAGTATTTTATTGATTGGAGATGTGAATGGTTATTTTAGTGAGATTTTAAATATGTTATTTTAAATGATTTTTATTGATCATTCGAGAGAATGATATATCTCATTTAGTAAATTTAAATGATTTTATTAATCCATTTTGTGAGTTCTCATTGTCTTATTCAATCCTTTTTGGGGAGCTTTGTGTATTTTAACGATTGGATTTAAATTATTATTTTTATATGAAATAGAGAATATTGTATATTCAATGATTTTAATTAATTGCTTTGGAGAGCTTTAATAGCTTGTTTAATAAAATGTTTTATTTCATTTTATTGTGTTGTGGAGTTTAGTTAAAAGATAATGGGAAACCTTGTCTTTGAGAGAGATATTCATTTTGTTTTTGGCCCAGGAGAGTTATTCTTTTGGAGGAGAAGAAATTTTCTATTTTTGGGAGGAGAAGGAAAATGCCACGAATTGGGCAACAGAGTTGGGGAGAAATGTGGAGAACTTTGTGGGCATCTGATTGTTGGTTTTAGCATGTTGTTTCCTCCTTGCTGTCCTATTTTGGAACCCAACTATGCCTTATACTTAGAGCATTCTCTCATTTCAGTTTTGGGGCAACATTGAGTTATTTTTCTATGGTTCTTGAATCCCTTGAATTTCTGATGGCATTGAGTTATTTTGGAAATGGTAAGCTTTGCATTTCCTTATGGAAAATTTATTCCTTTGTTCTATTTTATGAATATTTTGGGGATGGATAATGTTTGTTTTGGATTTGATTTGCTATTATGTAGTTTTTCTATATGGCATATTTTTGTGCATTCTAGTAAATCTGAAATGGGTCTTTGTCAAATTTGATTTTTGGGCACTTTCATTTTATTTCTTTTTTGTCCAACTTGTTAAAACACATTTTTCATTGCTGATCATTAACCACCTGTTAAAAATGAAAAATAAATGTAGATTCCATGTAGAAGCTCCCATATCTCAACTGGGTCGTTGTCCAATTTTTAATCTGGACACTTTCATTTTTCATGTTTTTGCCCAACTTGGCTAAAAATGACATTTTTCAGAGCAACACGTTATTTTTTGTCATAAAATTGGAAAAAAAAAGTGGAATCCAATTGGAAACATGAAAATATGAACTGGGTCAAACTCCAATTTTAGATTTGGACAATTTGAATTTTTATGAAATTTTTATGCATCTTTCTCATTCATTTGAACAATTGGAACTGTGTTTTGTGCTTTTGTCACTTAGTAGATTTTATCTGATGTAAAAGTGGTTTTGCGAGATGATTTAATGAGGTTAATACCGATTACATGATTGGTTTCTTTTATGGAGTTAATGGCGAATGTTTGAATGATATTTGATCTTCTTATTAGCGTATGTGATCAGCTGTTTAAATGATTTAGCAACAATATTTGTTTGGCTGTTTTAAATAGTTTTAATGATAGATTTTAGTGGCTTTTTCATTGTTTCATATTTTCTATGGGTTTTTCGTTTAGTTAAACGAGATGAGCTTAGGTCTAGGTAATTAGAGTGGTTTTATGGAGTGGCTCTCTATGGGCCCAGGGCCCGCAGGTGGCTACCAAGGGAACTAGTAGCAGAGTTATTGAAAATAAGTGTTAAATAAAGAAAAGCAAAGGTGTAAACAATTATAAGATAATAAGTCCACATGCATGGACTTGAACGCTTGTAAAGGCTAAGGATGCACTCGAGAAGGCCTATCTGTCTACGGGGCGTTGATTTGGGCATGGTTGAGTCTCCTCATTCGTATGAGAGGTGTACTTTACTCCGTGTGGTGCCATCCCTTCGTGCACACATGATGACACTCTATCCAATCAACACTCTAATACTTCGTACCTTAGTAGTCGTGAGTAGTACTCGACATGTTATTGTATGAGCACCTCCATGTTGTGGTGTTGGCCTTATGAATTGTATTTCGTGTTTGCTCCATGTCTGATGTGAGTGTTGACTTTTTATTACCTGGGTGCTGCCACAATAATGGTTTGCACTTTCTGGGAGATCCTGATTTTTACTAAAATCACATATTTTTAGAAAATATAATGATTTAAGCCTTGAAAAGTTCCATTTAAAGGATTCCAATTGAAGAGGGATTGATCAACCCACCTTAGACCAAACCCCCATGTATAGAACCCCGCTAGTTTTAAACCATACCTATAATGGAGTCTCCTTCACACCTATCAACATGCTAATAAAAAACCACTTTTGATTTACCTTTTGGAGGATCAAATGAATTCATTTAAAATTTATTATTTTGTAAGTATGTAGTCTTTATTATAAGCTTCGAAAAAAGTATAATTTAAATTAAATTAAATTTGATTATTAAATTTATTTTTTATTTCTAGTGAATGTAGGTTTTTCATTCAAAATCAAACTCTCTATTCTGCACATGTGGAAAAATAGCAGATTATCAAAAAAAAATTGAAAAATATGAGTGCACTAGATATTGAATTATTTGATCTAACAAAAAAAGAAAAATTGAATTTCGATACATACAAAAAAACTTACATGTTATATGGTCCACTTATGTCTGAATTGTAATTGGTTTGACTTTGAAACTTGATTAAGGAAAAAATATTCAATAAAACACTATGAAACCAATTGGAAGCACTAGTTATACGGTGTGTGTCACTCCTTAAAAATGTTGTTTATTGAAAAAAACTAGTTTTCGAAGATGGAAAAAAAGTACAATCTGGTTCCATTTAAAAAAAAAAAAATATTTAGAATCTACAAACAAAATGCCACAAATCACTAGTTTGCATCATCTTCAAATTTCTCATGGTTTAGCCGCTATAGGTGCCCGAAAGTGAAGATTTAGTTAGAAAAAATTATTTCAGTGTCCAGTTTGGCCAAAAATTGTAAACCAGTATTGTGGGATCACCCACCCCTTGCCTTGTTATTTTTGCTTGGGTCTTGTGACTTCCTCCGAACACAGTAGGGTGGTCTCTTTTGAGTCAACATGGTGGGGAGGTGTTGCCACCACCATTGGGGACCGGTGTATAGGTTATTGGAGCACTAGTTGGAGTTGTTCTCTCTTGTTCGTATTTTATCAGTTGATGTATCTTATTCATGGCTATGCCATTGTACTCATTTATATTCCTTTATGTGTATATTGTACTTGCTTGAGAGTGAAAATGTAATCATATAAATTAATGAGAAAAAATGTGATAGTTTATATTTGGCTTATGGGTTCTAGTGTTGGTATCAGACTCACTTGTACTATGATGGTCATTATGAATTTTCTTTCAAAAATTTTCATGCAAAAATCAGATCTTTGGTTGTGTATTTCCTTCTTGCAATAGTCTGCTAAAGTTCTAGAGCAACACTACTTTCTGTTTGTTGCTCTATGTTGCTGCTGTTTAAGTTCCAACACATCAGAGCTTTTTGTATGCTATTATGTGATGTTACAACAGAAATTTATGGAGCATCGGTGTAGAAAGTTTCAATGCAAAGATTTTTGGAGCACCGACACAGAAAGTTCTAGCGCAGAGATGTCCGGAGCACTGGCGCATAAAGTTCCAGAGCAGGAAGTTCCAAAGCAAAATTTCTAGAGCTATCCTATTTTCTCCTAATTGGATTTTCTTTGGAGGGTAAATTAGTCCCCTCTTGGTTGTGCACTCAACCATTCTTGGCCATGTATGTTGTCAATTTATCGTATTGACAACTGCTTTATGTGTAGGTTATTCTTCATATTTTAATTTTTTTTTATCTTGTCCTCTTTTGGCTCTTACCCATTGGGGTTGCATAGTGGGATGTTACATTTGGTATCAGAGCCCATTTTCACACACTGGGAGCTCTAGCGTACTTGATCCTTCTATGTTATACTGTGTTTTGCATGTGTGGCATGAGCTTGTTATATTGTTTTTTAATCTTATTGATTAGCGTTCATGCCTTAGTTTGGTGTATAGACTATCCTTGTGATGATCTATGTTGACGTGCTCTTTGTTTCCTTTAGGATGCCTCCTAGGGGTAGAACTAGAGGAAAAGTTAGAGGTAGATCCCATGTTGCAGCACTGGGATCCCTACTTATGGTTGATACCTGCTTGGAGTGTGTTGTGTGAGGTGGATAGGAACAAGTTTTGTTGTTGTTTCCCATCCCTTTCCTATCTTGTTGAGGGATGCTTTTGTGTGAGGGTTAGTTAGACCATCGAGCCTACTAAGAAGTGTATTATGATTGGTCTCCTTCTTGATGTGTGTCTCTTTTGTTGTGTAAAGGGCTGTGACCCTTGAGTGGTCCTTGAGTGTGGTTGTAGCCCATGTGGTTGCAGTGTGTTTGATGTGTGTGTTCCAAGTGATTGTTGAGGTGAGATAGTAATAGGACCTTTTTCCTTAAGTGCCTTAGTACGACCTTTTAGAGGGTTGAGTTTCCCAACCTTGGCTTGTGTTGTGGGGGAATGATGCCTCGTAGGCCTTGCCCTACCCTATAGGATTGGAGTAATTCCCTTGGTTGAGAGTCTCCCGAGGTTGAGATTGATTACTTTACTATATCCTGTGTTGTGGGTGGGCATGTTGGACCTTAGCTTGTTGGTGGGTTGCACCTGTGACATGTGTTGCCTAAAATTACCCTTGCTTGGTTTCTTTGTTCATTTTGTGGGAAGGTCTGTTTGACCTTGAGGGTGCCAAGAAGTTCCATTTGTGTGTATTCTCTTCTTGATTCTTGTTGTTTTTCATCACCATCCAAAATTTTCGGTGCATGTCTTCTTGTGTTCTTCCTCCTTGTGCTCGTGATTGCTAGATTGACCCTATGTGGTTTTGGAGTTGCTTGTGCATGTTATATTGTATTGAGATTATACATATGGTAATAGAAAATGAATGATCGTGTTGTTAGTTCATAGAGATTATTGCATGCTCTCGTATGATTGATGCATTTGTGTGGAAGTGCTTTTGTGATAATGAAACCATGTTTGCATTCATGCTTGTGTTAGAATTGTAAACCTCTCTCTCCTTCTCTCTCTCCCCATTGATTTAGTAAAGATGCCTATCTTTGAGTGTGTGGTGTATTGAAAACCATTGTATGCTTGTCTCTTATGAGAAAAATGTTAAATGTATGTTGAAGTGATAATGTTGCATATCTTGTCTTGAGTAAGCATTGTAATGATATTGTACCGTGTATAGGAAATAAATGTGGTTAACACATGTGTGTAGTAAGGCACGATTTACCACTTAATAAAAGTGAACGTGAATGTGAGAGTTATTATGGCGTTGTTGATTTACTCCATGTGGCACTGTGATATATATTGTATGTGATAAAGGTTGTAATTATGAAATTATGTTTAATGACATTATCGTCTTGAGAAGGGAAGATTGTATGGATGTTGGGAGTACACATTCTTGGAAAGTTGCATTGATCTTGCATGATTAGAGATGGAAAATGGCTTTATACTAGTAAGAGGAAATTGAAAAGGGTACTCCCTGTTATGTGAACGTCCTATATTAGTGCCCATTTTGAGTGTTGTGAATACCCTGTACTTGCTTTGTGTGCCTATGGGATGGTGAGATTGTGTACCCATCCATGGGGAATATGTTGTATTTTAGGCGTGGGATTAACCATTCCATTATGTGTGCTTTTTGTTTGTTACCTGATTGAGGGTCAACCCATGTGTGGTTGAAATTTATATATATTTCAGAGTTTCCAAAAGTTAGTTTCATAGAATCTCTGAACTTTTGGTTCTCTAGTCCCTCAATCTGTGATGGGGTAGTAGCAGCCACAAAGTTCCTTGGGTGGGGTGTGCAACATATGCATATTGCGACGCAGAGTGATCTCAGCTCAACCGATCCTAAGGAAAGTACTCACTACTTCCCCTTATGATGGATCAGGGTACTTGATCCATATGTGCTAGCCTAATCCTCATAGTTTTGAGTACAACAACATTGGTTTGTTAATATATTGCCTAGCCATCTGTAGGGACGTTGAGCTGGCATTTCCTGGCCACTTGCAGGGGTGTTGAGCTGGCATTAGCGAGTCGACCTCGTCCACATGAGAGGTGAGGCTCAAGTAGCCCCATATTGATATACTCATATATGCATTATATATTTCCTATTTGCACATGCTCTGCCACAATGCCATAGATATGATGCCACACCACACCGATGTTTTGACATAGTGCTGGTGATGATGCCGTACTGCTGATGGTAGTGAGCTGAGCTTGAGAGCATGATGCCACGTACATGGATACATGAATGCACATATGTATGTTATGTATTCCTACATGTTGTAGAGCGATATGGTGACACTTGCACTTGTAGAGGGGCGCCCATGGTTGCTCGATTGTTCATGCGTCGGTAGGCATATGTGTGGGCCCTAGCCATGTATACCTCTAGCTTTGGCGATGGCCTGTGTGTGCCCTTTTCCATGAGGTATCGCTATGCGGGGTGTGTTCTGCATGTGCCTACTTCCACGAAGCCACATACACACTGCCATGCGGGATATGTCCATTGTGTGCCTTCTTCACTTGGAGTATCACCATGCCACATGACGATGTGATTTGGGGTGTAGCCGAGGGGTACACCCCATGCCATGTGGTTGGCGTCCTCACTTCACACCACATGAGGGGCTATTGCGATAGTCAGACGTTGTTTCCTCCTTCCTTGTTTGGTGGCTAGTTTAGTCACATAGTTACATATTGTGCCATTTCGAAGATTGTGAATCTTCTTTTGGTTATTGATGAATTTTGTTTTGATTTTGAGAATTGGAAAAAATTTAATTTATCTTGTTTGTGATGGTTTAGCCACACCTTATGATCTTATTTGGACGTAGCCCTTGTGGTTACATATGATTTAGTGTTGAAATTGTGTGCATTTTTTTTGATTGATTACTGAAATTAAATCTTTATTTGATAGTTATTTATGATCATTGGTGGCTAAACTACTTTTCTATTTATTGTTTTCAAATGTTGGTCTTGTGTTGTAATGTGATTCCTCATTGAGAACGAGAGATCCAAACTCGATTGAGTGTATACAAGGAAGTAGATGTAGGTAACTTTTAGGATGGGGGTATGCGAGGCTATTATACAGCTAGGACCCCCTACCCACCTATGTGTGATGAATATATCTTGGAGGCTAACCACCTTATTCAACAAGAGATAGGTCATTGTGGTCTTTTTGGTTGGTCTTGCCATGTGTATGTGTGGCCTAACAACATCAAGCCACTGAGTGTGAAGTATGGATTATGTGAGATGGATATTGGCTCTTGGCTCAGATTATGTATCATGGATTAGTATGCTGCTTCCTGGTGACCAAATGGACCCTTGTGTAGCCTTGTGATGTGATTCCCAGTGATGTATGTATGTATGTATGTATGTATGTATAAATGCATGTTTCATCTTGGATATGGTTACATATGAAAAGTTCAAAAGTTGGCTTATTGTGCTTTAGAATATGTAAATCAAGTTATATTTTGTTGAAAATGATGCCAAATATGTTCTCATGTGTGAGATTGGAAGTGTGTGAAAAACAAATATTGTTGTGAACAATGGTGTTTTGGAAAGATTTGAGTGCTTATGCATCTTATTTACCCTATCCTTAGTGGAAATCATTGTGTATATTAACCTATGCTTGAATGAATACAAATGCTAAAATAAATGCTTATGTTGAGAATTGTGGCACATGTGATGTTAGAAAGATTAACCATGTTACTTTGTTTCATGTTGAGACCTTATGAGTAAGGCATATGTCAATATATTGATAATGTTTCTTAGAAAGGAGAATGTTAAAAGAATGTTCTTTCTATTTTGTTCAGTGATGAATGATGTATATTGTATTTCTCATCTTTGGGATGGAGTGCATTTTTTTTTTTTTAAATGTTGAATAATAGATTTTGAGTACTAATGTGTGTCATGGCTGCATATTGAGTTTACATGATTTCCAGGAGTAAGTCAAATCTTAGGGAGGGAGGATGTAACACCTCTCTAACTCCAGCCTTGGTAAGATAGTATTTTGATTTTGATTTGATATTTTAAATGTTAAATGATGTTATAATGAGATTAGAAATTGATGAGTATGGGAAAGGTTATCATGATTAGTTATTTTTTTGGATTACATTCTTATATGTTTATATACTGTTATCATTTCTTTTGTATGATTATGGACAAGAAAGGGATGATGTCATAACATTTGTATTCGAGAGGCTTTCGATATCATGACCCTCTTCCTGATGATTGATGTTGCTTTGACTATATGATATATGTTATATGCACATGTACTTTGACATGTAATTGGAATGATGCAGGTACTGAGTATCAACTCTTCCTGGATCCACAAGCTTGAGCCTACTCATATTCCCTGATGGTGGTTACTGGAGGTAGTCACAGGCCAAACTTCCCCCACCCTAGCCCACTGTACCTTGTTATTGCAGTGTTTCCGTGCTGATGTCTTACCGTCTGGTTACCTAATGGTAATGTCCAGAGCACCTTTCAGTTGTATGTGGTTTACCAATATGTTTTGTTGAGGTATTTTGTCATGGTTTTCGTTAATATGTTATGTGGCTATATTTTGGTTGTCGGTGTTATGACATGGTTTCATATATGGCATTTTATAGTATTTTATTGATTAGAGATGTGAATGGTTATTTTGACGAGATTTTAAATATGTTATTTTAAATGATTTTTATTGATCATTCGAGATAATGGTATATCTCATTTAGTAATTTTAAATGATTTTATTAATCCATTTTGTGAGTTCTCATAGTCTTATTTAATCCTTTTTGGGGAGCTTTGTGTATTTTAACAATTGGATTTAAATTATTATTTTTATATGAAATAGAGAGTATTGTATATTCAGTGATTTTAATTAATTGCTTTGGAGAGGTTTAATAGCTTGTTTAATAAATTTTTTTATTTCATTTTATTGTGTTGAGGAGTTTAGTTAAAAGATAATGGGCAACCTTGTCTTTGAGAAAGATATTCATTTTGTTTTGGGGGGAGAGTTATTATTTTGGAGGAGAAGAAATTTTCTATTTTTGGGAGAAGGAAAACCCCACAAATTGGGCAGCAGAGTTGGGGAGAAATGTGGAGAAGAAATTTGTGGGCATCTGATTGTTGGTTTCAACATGCCATTTCCTCCTTGCTGTCCTATTTTGGAACCCAACCGTGCCTTATACTTAGAGTATTCTCTCATTTTATTTTTGAGGCAATAATGAGGTATTTTTCTGTGGTTTTTGAGTCCCTTGAATTTCTGGTGGTATTGAATGTGATTTAGTTTGGAAATGGTAAGCTTTGCATTTCCTTATGACAGATTTATTCCTTTGTTCTATTTTGTGAATATTTTGGGGATGGATAATGTTTGTTTTGGATTCGATTTGTTGTTCTATAGTTTTACTATATGGAATTTTTTTGTGCATTCTAGTAAATTTGAAATGGGTCTTTGTCAAAGTTGATTTTTGGGCACTTTCATTTTATTTCTCTTTTGCCCAACTTGTTAAAACATGTTTTTCATTGCTGCTCATTAACCACCTATTAAAAATGTAAAATAAAGGTGGATTGCATGCAAAATAAATGTGGATTCCATGTAGAAACACCCATATCTCAACTGGGTCGTTGTCCAAATTTTAATCCGAGCTTTTTCATTTTTCATGTTTTTGCCCAACTTGGCTAAAAATAATGTTTTTTAGAACAACACCTTATTTTTTTTTCATAAAATTGGAAACCAAAAGTGGATTCCAACTAGAAACATCAAAATCTGAATTGGGTCAAGCTCCGATTTTAGATATGGGAACTTTGAATTTTTATGCCTTTTTCTCATTTGTTTGAACAACTAGAACCATGTTTTTTGCCTCTGTCACTTAGTAGATTTATTTGATTTAAAAGTGGTTTTGTGGGATGATTTAATGAGGTTAATACTGATTACATGATTGATTTCTTTTATGGAGTTAATGGCGAATGTTTGAATGATATTTGATTTTCTTGTTAGTGTATGTGATCAGCTGTTTAAATGATTTAGCAACAATGTTTGCTTGGCTATTTTAAATGGTTTTAATGATGGATTTTAGTGGATTTTTCATTGTTTCATTATTTTTATGGCTTCCTCGTTTAGTTAAATGAGATGAGCTTAGGTCTAGGTAATTAGAGTGGTTTTATGGAGTGGCTCTCTATGGGCCTGGGACCTGCAGGTGGCTGTCAGGGGAACTAGTACCAGAGTTATTGGAAACAAGTGTTAACTAAAGAAAAGCAACGGGGTAAACACTTATAAGATAATGAGTCCTCATGCATGGCCTTGAGCGCTTGTAAAGGCTAAGGATGCACTTGAGAAGGCCTATCCATCTGTGGGGCATTGAGTTATCCATCCACGAGGCGTTGATTTGGGCATGATTGAGTCTCCTCATCCGTATGAGAGGTGTATTTTACTTCATGTGGTGCCATCCCTTCATGCATGCATGATGACACTCCATCTGATCAACATGCTAGTATCTTGTACCTTAGTAGTCATGAGTAGTACCCGACATGTTATTGTACGAGCACTTCCATGTTGTGGCATTGGCCCTATGCATTGTTTTTCGTGTTTGATCCATGTCTGATGTGAGTGTTGGATTTTTATTACCCATTTCCTTGTTATTTCTTCTTGGGCCTTGTGACTACCTTCGAGCACGATGGGGTGGTCTCTTTTGAGTCCACATGGTTGGGAGGCGTTGCCACCACCATTGGGGACCGGTGTACAAGTTATTGGAGCACTAGTTGGAGTTGTTCTCTCTTGTTTGTATTTTATCAGTTGATGTATCTTATTCATGACTATGCCATTGTACTCATGTATATTCCTTTATGTGTATATTGTACTCGCTTGAGAGTAAAATGTAATTATAGAAACTAATGAGAAGAAATGTGATGGTTTATATTTGGCTTATGGGTTCTGGTGTTGGTATCATACTCGCTTGTACTAAGATGGTCATTATGTTTTTTCTTTCAAAAATTCTCATGCAAAAATCATATCTTTGGTTTTGTATTTCCTTCTTGCAATAGTCTGCTAAAGTTCTGGAGCAACGCGCTTTTTGTTTGTTGCTCTGTGTTGTTGCTGCTAAAGTTCCAACACATCATAGCTTTCTGTATGTTGTTATGTGATGTTACAACATAAATTTTTGGAGCACTGGTGCATAAAGTTCCAGTGTAGATATTTTTGGAGCACCGGCACAGAAAGTTCCAGTGTAAAGATTTTTGGAGCACCAGTACATAAAGTTCTAGTACAGAGATTTCCAGAGCACCGACATAGAAAGTTCTAGAGAAAAATTTCTAGAGCTATCATGTTTGATCCTAATCATATTTTCTCTAGAGGGTAAATTAGTCCTCCCCTCTTGGTTGTGCACTCAACCATTCTTGGCCATGTATGTTGTCAATTTATCATATCGACAACTGCTTTATGTGTAGGTTATTCTTCATGTTTTAAAAAAAAATTATCTTGTCCTCTTTTGGATCTTACCCTTCGGGGTTGCATAGCGGGATGTTACAATCCACCCCAGTGCAAGCAAGGGGTTTGAACTCGTGACCCAGACTCTGATACCAATTGTTGCATAGAAAGTTTCCCTTGCACCAAAACATTGACCTGTTGCTGCTTGATACAACTGCTAGAGTTAATGAATCCACATGAGGTGGTTAAGCCATATCATGAACTCAAGCATTGTGCTTCACAACACAAAGAGACCAAGGGAACACTCTTTGCAACAAAAAATTGGTGGGTGGGGGTCACTAGGGAAGGTACCCATTCCAAGGTGTCAGTTCGAAGTCATTGTCATTGTGATTGTAGTAGAGAAAGTGAGCTTCAAGAGGTTTTTTTTATAAAATAAATAGATTTATGAAATGCATACTATAAGAACCCTAGTTCAATTTGGCCTTAACTTGCTGATTTGATACTCAAGGAATATTGTCAAACACTTGATGTGCAAACTAGTATAATGGATAATTGTTCCTTCCTTAACTTGTTATGAATTTGAATGATGTCAAAAGCTGTCATGAGTTCTCATCTTCAATGCAAACTGATTACTAATGAAATAGGAATGCTTATGCAAGATAATTTTGTATTTTTAATGCACATAAATTACTGAAATGTACATCTACAGTAGCTAGTTATTTTCACAAACACTTGCCATGCAACTACAACCAAAGATATAAGACCAATAATGGATGTGCAACTTATTTTTCTTTATTTTATGATGCTACAATTTGATTACAACTGATTATGGAAATATGCCAAGACTCTTGGATTACAATGTTACCAAATCATGAATGGATGGAGCTACAATCTTATTATGATAGTTCTTATTCAAATAGAGATTCTGACATGAACTAAGATGCAATGGGGAACCTGATTCAAATCAGTAGGCAACAATATTCTTCCACAACAAGCTCTAATGGAGATCAATCTTGGCAGCGCTTCCCTTATGCAAAGACCTAAAAAAAATGTGATAGAAATGACTATTGTATAAGCCTAAATCAAACCTTCCAAGCCCCATGATCTTCCTCACAAGTTACACCCAACAACCTTGAAGATTCCACGATTTTTGTATGAAAAATCGGTGTGATATGAAAGCTGCGATTTCACCCACAATGCCTTGATTTCTATAAGAAAATGTTGAAACTCATTAAGCCACGACCTCTCTCCAAAATCCATGATTCATCAATGGATTGTTGATTATTTTATTTGCAATTTGACCCAAAACACCTGTTCATGGTAGCGACCAAGAATCCCACAATTTTGATGATATTTTTTTGATACCAATCAAAACATGCTATAATCTACCCCTACAAAGATACTATGAATTTTCTTCTTTTTCTGATTAACTGAATCCTAAAAGACGATGAGAGCTAAATTTTGAATGCTTCCAAAATTACTCTCCAAATCGATTTGTTTATTATTGTCTCCATACATAAAAACATCGAACCCTTGAAGTGCCCATATCACTGAAATATTTTTCCAACAAATAATATGAAGATTGTCTTCAAACCCTTTTTGAACAACTTCACAAATAAGCTCAATACTGACTCCTGAATGAGGCCAATCCACAAGGCAACCCTTCAAAAGATCTTTCACAACCTCAGTTATGCCAATCAATGAGAGTTTTCATTCCCAATGATCAATAAATGTAGAAATTGCAGAAACCATAGGTTTCTTCATCTCCACAACAAAATTATTCAAGCTTAATATCAAAATCCTGGATGATTAATAACCTTCATTGATCCCTTTTTATAATCTCTCAAGAGGAAGAAGTTGAACCTCTAGAAGATTCTTTTCAATCATTTAATAATAATATTAAATTTGCATTTAATAACTTTATACCTTTAGTCATAAAGTTATAATATAACTTTATAATAAACTTTTAATGATTAATTATTATTAAAGTAGCCTTTAATAATAATTAAATAATATAACTTGCACATTACTTCTTATTTCACTCGACCAACTAAAAACTGGGATCAACGCTAAACTCACCACATGTCCAGGTGCCTTACTATAAATAGAAACACTAGACTCTCATGACTTGCCGACTTACTATAAATAGTGTGTGAAACTGAGTCCTGAATCACCAAACAAAGGCCAATCCTAAACTGGACCCAAAGCTCTAGAGAAGAAGCTGCCCTGATATCTGCCAAACAAGACCCTCTTGTTGGTGTAATTAATTATTAATTACACTTTGCATAAGTTTACTTAGGTAATTATTTAATTCCTAAGTTATAGGTTTTATCCTTATCTTATTGAGCTATCTTGTTGCTCAAGATAAGATTAGGTTTAGGCATCTTTGCTTTTATAAAGCAAATTATCTCTTGTAATTATTGGTACTTCGAATATATCAAATTGCATGTTTTTATGCAAATCTCTATTTTTTCATTTTTCTCTTCTGTGGAAGGTCTATTCTGGTTTGAAAATTTGATCATGGTTTTCTAACATGGTATTAGAGCCTCGATTTGCAACCCCTTCTCAGCCTTTTTGGAGCATTTCATTGTAGAGCTCGTTTGGAGTCCCTCGAAGGTTTCAATCCTTGAGCATCATTATGCAGCGTCTTGGATCAGATCAGGGTTTTTTGTTAGATTCAGAGCGCTAGAAAAAGTTAGAAATGGCTTTTATTTCATTGATTTTCATCACCGTTTGCTAGATCTGTGAGGGTCGTAAGCTCGGTGGTTTATCTGATAGATTTGGGGGTCACCTAATATTTAGAGCACTTTGGGCCCAAACGGACCTCTCTGTTGGATTCGCAGCGCCCAAAAACCCCTATTTTGATATAAAATTTGTTCGATTTGGACATTGTCTACTGGAGAGGCAAAATTTTTTTGCCCAAGGGCCATACGGCCCCCAGGCATGCATTTTGATGCACAAATTTTGAAAAAAAATGAAAAAAATAATAAAAAAATCAAAAAAACTATTGGTTTTTTTGTGCGCCCAGTTCACAAGGGCACCACCACTGCTACTCAGCCCGGTGGCCACCGCCGCACCACCAGGCCGCCACCGCCATCGGTGGTCTAAGCCCCCGCACCACCAACCGCCTTCAGCCCTCACGGGCTTTGCCAGGGCCATATGGGTGACCGATCGCTTAGCCCAGAACCCCCCCACTAGGCTTCTAGCCCTTAGCCTCAGCCACGTGGGTGACCGGGGGCTACACCGAAGGAGCCAGCCACCAGCCCCTGGTCCTGTATGTGACTAGGGGCTGAATTTTTTTGTCCCCTGAGGGTTGCAGATGGCCGAATCGAACATTTTTTGAGCACTTTCACGGAAATGCGCATAACTTTCACATACGACATCTTTTTTTGCAAATGAGATATAGCCGAAAATCTATTTCCGAGCTCTACGCAATGGTGCTAGTGAAATTTTTTGGTTTTTCTTTTTTGATGCTTTTTTTAGCCTCATAAGTCAGATGTTGCCGTTTTCACTCTGGGAAACATATCTTGTGACTCGCTTATCCGATTTTCATAATTTTTGCGGCGTCTAAAAGCTGGTTTCAACCTCTATGCAGATCTAAGGTCATTTCTAGAAAATGTGTAACTTATTTTATGCATGCATTCATTTTTGTTTCATGTGTTAGGTTTACATTTTCTCTCATGTTTCTGTAGTTTTGCATTATCTCCTTATGCAATCATTGGGTATTATAATAATGAACTGATATAAAGTTCCATTAAGGGGGGCTCTTGCATCCATTTTTCATGATTGGTGACAACTCGCATGAGTTTGTTTGGTTTTCTGTTGTCTCCTTCTAGCTTCTTTCTTGCTTAACTGGACACATTGTTGGTTTGCTTCGGTTCACACTTCACATTGGGATTTTACAGTTCTTGATCCGCATTAGTTCAAATCTTTCTCAGTTTGAGGGCCATGGTTTTGTGGTTAATGTTCCAGAATCTTGATGGTACTCGTCCTATGGGCAGTTTTAGTTTCAGTTTGGCATAGGCTTCATGAGACACAACTTCCAGATTTGTCATCATTATGGGTCCATTCATCTTTTCATCTACTGTTGCTTATAGATTCTAGAGTTGATCTAGTATGTGAGTTTCCAGTGTTCCTTGGCATCGGGTCTACTGTTGCATTTGTGATTCCGATTGGTATTTTGCAAATAGAACTATCTTTCCTTGCTTGCCAGATTTGGGGTTCCAGTGTTGCTTCATCAGAGTTCTTCCAGTGCTTCTTTGCAACAGTTCATCTCTCTGAAGGGGGGGTTTTTCCCACTGGGTTTTCTCTCTCTTTACATTTGTACATGAGTACCTGATCAGGCCTTGTTCCTGGGACTCATATTTGCATAATAATTTTCTTCTCCCTAAGTTGCACTTATGGGGGGGTGTTGGTGTAATTGATTATTAATTACACTTTGCATATGTAATAGCCCTCCTCTTACGGGTAGGATTTAGTATTTTTCAATGCGGTTGGTTGCTACTCATGACAATGATGATATTGTTTGAGTTGGATAGTTAGACATTTGATGATGTTGTATTCCATTAGTAGACATGATTATTTTATATGACATTGTGGTTGGTAATGTTAGTTGATTTTCAGAATTATGATATGATGCAGTGATTTAATTAGATATGTTATGAGATGATTGTTAGTTAGAAATGTTGATTTATTGGTTATATTATAATTGTTAGAATAGGTGTGATGAAGGACAATATGGCATCACTCGTTCGCGAGTGCCCTGCTATGTTGCGATTCCTTCTCACAATGCAGTGCTTCGATTTAATGGTTTGATGATTATATATATATGTATGCACATGTACACAACTTCGTTTGTATGCAGGATTTGCAGGTATAAGTATCGATTCCACCTGCTTCGGCAGGACAGGGCGAGCACCTATAGCCCAACGGTTAAATGTTGAAACAGAGGTGACGATGAAGTCCTTCCGTTCCATGATGTCAGGTCGTCTCGTTGATTTGGTATTGTTCATTTTTGGTAATTGTCATCATTTGTGTTTTGTGTTTTGTATTTTGTCGTCTTTTGATTAATGTGGTATTTTATAAGTTATGATTATTTGATTGATGTTGATATTTTATATGTTGCGAATTAGTTAATTAAATGTGGATAATAATTGTGTATTTTAATGTTGGAAATGTTCGTTTATTCTAATGTTTGAATAAATTGTATTTTAATATTAAATGTTTTAAAAAGTCATGTGCTTATTTAATGATAATTTAAATACGAAATTGTGTTTTATTATTTTAATTAATTATCTTGTTGAGGATAATTGTAGAATAAATTATTTAAATTAAATAGATAATGTGTTGTGCAAGAAAGTGGTTAAAATAGAAATTAAAACAATAAAACAAGAGAAAAGAATAAAAAGACTGTGTGAGCCAATAAGAATACAGACTTGGGAAAAAAGCTGGCTTTTAAAGAATTGTTTTATTTTATTTTTGATTTTTTAGAGTTTTTGTGAGAGATGGACAATATATTTTTAATTTAATTAGGAAAAATGGGGGGGTTGCACAGGTCTTTTGGTCATGCATTTTTGAATCTTATGTTATATTTGGAAGGAGTTTTAGAAAGGGTTGGAAAATCTTTGGTGGGTATTTTTCTGGAGTCTGCTAAACAAAGAAACGGGAATTGAGTCGAGCACGAAATCTTGGAGAGGAGATTTTGGAGTAGAACGAGAAGCGCTTCATAGAAGCCATCGGGATCAAGCTAGCTCCATCAGGTTCTCGAGAGCGTAGGACTACAGGTTCCACCCTCTCTCTCTTTCTTCTTGATTGTATTGAATCTGTAAAGAATAGAAACGTGAATTAAATCAATTTTGGTATGTAAAAGAAATGTTTTCAGGGAATTATATTTTTATGATTTAGTTGTGAAAAGAAAATATATAAACAAGTAGGTTTTCTTATATGAAAATTCTTTGAAATCTAAAATCATTTCTGGTGCAAACAAACAGAAAGAATCTTTGTCAAATTCCATTTGAATATGCCCTATTTCTCTTTAGTATTTTGTTGGAAAAAGGTCAATCATTTTATTGCATTAGATTTAATCTTGAATGTGTAAATTTCTGTGTTTACACAAAAAAAACAGTAGTTCTGTATTTAAAATATATATATATATATTATATATTATATATATCTATTTATACTATTAATCTTTAAAAATAATAATAATAATAATAATAATAATAATTTCTGTGTTGAAAAGAATTCATGGCCGATTTGCATCGGCGTCCGTGCCTGCAAAGGACGGATCAAATTTTATTTGTTTTATAAAAAAATTTTGTTGTTTTTCGAAATTTATTATATTAAAAAATTAAAAATAAAAAAAATTAATGTTGGGGGGGGTCGGCAGAGTACCACCCTCCCAATGCATGTGGCCGGACCGGGATATCGCAACCGGGCCGATCGGGAGATCGTTAGCAAATTTTTGGCTTTAAAATTTTATTTATTTATTTATTTATCATTTTTATTTATTTTTATATATATATTTTAAATATATTTACTTTTAAATATATATATATATATAATTATAATTTATGTTATTTAATATTTTTTTTTTTTAATGTTATTATAATTGTTTATTTTTTTTATATATTATAGAAATGAAATTTTTATTTGTGATAAATAATTGTAAATAAAAGTTAATTGGCATGAATTTACTGTTATTATTAATTATTCAGTATGGTTATATATTTAATATATATATTGTTTTATTTAAATTGTAATTATTTAATTTATTTTATTTAAAAAAAGAAATTTATTAAAAAAAAAAAAATTTCAATTAAATTTGTTCTTTGCTTTGGAGTTGTGGAAATTATAACGGTGTATTATTTTGTAAAAGTTTTGAGAATTATAAGAGAAAACAAAATGCTAATAGATTTATATTTTGTGTGTGTCTATATATATCTGAATGTATAGAGTAGGTACTTGTAATAAATTGTATTTATTAGTTCAGATAGTTGTAAGGTTAGAATTTATTGAGTGGGGTGATGGTAAAATATGTTCTTTAGTTTTCTTTAACTAATTGTGATTGAATAATTGCTATTCAAGTGAACATCTTTGCTACTATAAGTAAAAGAGTTGTATAGTGAATTAATTTGAATATTGACATGAAGTAGTGAAAATTAGAAGATTTGATTAAGTTAATTGGGTTAGAATTTGATTTGGAAGTAGTTTTATGATTATAGTACATAGGTAATTATATAGATGTTGTTGGTAACTATATAAATACATCTATACAATTATAGATGAGCATGTGGGCATCTAGAAGGGTGTTGTATTTTGTCATCACAATATTGTATTTAATGGGTGTATGTAAGTGCACATATGTATGGATTATGCATGAGGAATAAGACTAGGTCTATAGTTATAATCAATTGATTAAGTAGATTAGCAAATGAGGAGATTATTTAGAAGGAGAATTGGATTGATCATTATCATGGATTAGAGTTGGAAGTTGTATTTTAATTTTGTTTTTAATTTAGAAATATATTTATGTCTTGATTTAATATAGTGGAAATTGTAATTTGGAAACAATAGTGACATTATGATTATGGGGTTTGTTAAATGATTGTAGTGGTTAATTTGTCTTGATTAAATTGTTGATTGTTTGCTTGTTTTGGAGGTTATGTTCGAAATATGATTTGAATGTTGGTCTTGTGGTAATTATATGATAGTTGAGGTGCTTATTCATGAGTTCGTCTGTGATCGTGATCATGATTGTCAAGTATGATTTGTTAGTAAAAAGGGCAATGTAAATAAATGAAGATAGACAATCTCCTGAAACTCGTTTCCCTTATACTCTTTTTTACCATTGATTCGTAAGTCCTTTGCATAGATAGGTACTTAGAACTCTTGTGAGTACGAAGGAATTGATTGTTCGAGTGGTTGGTTTTCGAATTGTGAATGTGGGTTGTTAATGGCTACATGTTGTCATGTCTATTGAATTTGCTGAAGGTGATTTGTGTGCCAACTGTAAGGGTATCTTGAGAGGAGAAAATTGAGGTCTCCCTTAGATGCTAGATGGTTGTTCTAGTTTTGGATTTGATTTGGAACTTAATTTGATCTTGATTAACTGTGGTTGGTTTGATGTTTGTTGTGTTGATTGTTTGGGTTGATTTTAAGTTGAGTGAGAATCGGTTGACTACTCTTGTTGCTTCATTTTTCCCTTGTTTGGAGATTGTCGTTCTTTTGGCTTCCAGAGGCTAGAGATTATTGTCAGTTGATGTTCCCTCTTTATGCACCCTTGATGTGGCAAGAGTTTTGATATCATGATTTTAAAAGGGTTGTACACGAATTGTTGAGACTTCATTATGTGTTTATAGCGAGATGGGTAATGCCTCGCATGATTTGGGCTTGAGATTTTTTGTTTTATCTGTTATGGTACAACCCTTTCCTAGTTTTGTTTATGTTAAAGGTCTTAGGGAGAGTGGCTCTTCGTGGGCGCCGGCGCCTCAGGATGAGGAAGGGCTCAGGATAACCCATGAAAGAGTAGTTAAACAAGTGATAACCTAAATAATAGAATTTAGGGGGGGTTGGGTAGTTTAAAAACACAAGATAATAAAACACTGGAGTCCTCGTCTATGCATTAGGGCTACCATAGACTAGTGATAGACTGAGAAGGGCGTGGTCGGCAAAGTCATAGTCTCGTCTTCATGAGAGATTATTGGCTCCGCATTAGCTACCCTATGGTGTTGGTGCCTCAGTTAGGAGGAAGAGCCAGGAGATCCATAGATGGGTGCCGGCGCCTCAGTTGGAGGAAGGGCCAGGAGAATCCCATGAGAGCTATGCGATGACACTCTCCACTAGACACCCCTGTTCTTGTTTCATGTCGCCTCTGGAGATTGCATCTTTATGTTGTTTTCGAGGGATAGGGAATCCATAGATGGGTGCCGGCGCCTCAGTTGGAGGAAGTACCAGGGGGTCCCATGAGAGCTATGCGATGACCCTCCCCATTTGACACCGTTTGACTTGTTTCTTGTTGCCTTTGGAATTGTGTATTGAATGGTTGTTTTAGATTTATATGGAATCATGTTCCTTTAATTGTTTCAGATTTATTTGGAAATGTATTTTAGATGTGGTTGTGGTTCTTCTGGATTTTGTATTCATTGTGTTGTTTCAGATTCTCGTAAATTTGGTTTATGATTACTATTGAGTCACTTGTACCTTTGGTGATACTTTGTTTAATTGTGATGAGTTTTATAGTGTTATCCTGTTATGTGATTTGTGAACATTGATGGTTGTCCATTGTATGCCTTGAGTTGCACATGTTTTGTACTATGTTGTTGTTGAGTCGGTTGACATTCATGGTCGGGTTCACTCCCTCGTCACCTCTGAGCATGGGGGGTGAGTTACTTGTAATTCACATGGTTGGGTGGAACGTGCTCCGCACCCGTTGGGTTCCCCATCAGCGTCTTGTCTTCTCAGCATTCCGCAGTGGAGTTGTACCAGTGATCACTTGTATTTCATTATTCTTGTATCAATTCCCATGTTGGGAAAATTCAATGTAATTCATTTGTCAAAGAAAATTGTAATGTAATATTATATCAATGATGTAATAGTTAGGTTCATTTGTAACTCTATTAAGAGGTGTATCATGGATGTAATTATGCGATGTTTAATATTCTCGCATCATGGTTATTGGATGTATCCTTATCCTTGGTTATCATTGTAAATGATATTGTTGTAATCTTTATTTTTATTTCCGGTTAGTTGTTGCGATGTAACCTCGCATGCCCCAGAGAACTAAGTGTGTTAATGTGATGTAATTGCTATGTGAATCATGGTTAAGTGTTGTTACATGTTTAATTTAATTATTTAAAAAAAAATTATTCGCATTGTGTGTGTTCTCTAGGGTTTGCAAGGCGGGCATTACAGCATACGTTTACATAGGTAATTATTTAATTCCGAAGTTATAGGTTTTATCCTTATCTTATTGAGCTATCTTGTTGCTCAAGATAAGATGAGGTTTAGGCATCTTTTCTTTTATAAAGAAAATTATCTCTTGTAATTATTTGTACTTCGAATATATCAAATTGCATGTTTTTATGCAAAGCTTCTACTTTTTCGTTTTCCTCTTCTATGGAAGGTCTATTTTGGTTTGCAATCAGATCTTGGTTTTCTAACACCTCTAACCATCTGCATTAGCCTACGAGGGCCAATTAATAGGCTAATCTACCAAGAACTAGAATGAGCTAAAAAGGGGACATCACAGCTCGCCCTCCCTAAAATTGCTTGTCCCCAAGCAATCTCAACTGCAAAGGAAACATCACTCCACTTGGATCCCAAGGGAAGTACTGTGTAATGTCCCTGATATCTTTAACCAACACGTGTAACACCAACACAAGTACAACTGATAGTAGCTGTTCAACCCAATCATTCTTGTCATTAGGTGTCATCGGAGTGTGAACCTCAGAAGGAAGCAACTTAGAATGCTAAGAATATTTTCCTCCCAAAACTATGCAAGACAAGCTATCATATATACTATTTAACACGTGCGCATATGAACTGTGCATCTGAAACAAGTCATGTACATGAGGATCAAATGTGAAGCTATAAGCACTCTGCACCATGTACACACTATGAAAATCCTCTGCGAGCCTTGTTTGAAATCTCGATGCATTGATAGGATCCCAAATATTATGATCAATGCTCATCTATGGATCAGGGTCAAGAGTGGAATCGACATCTAAGTCAAAGAGCAGATTATCATAAGACAATGTAGCATCTACAGAAAATAAGGGATTGTTCATGAACTGAACATCACCTCCATGCTGATCTGAATCACACAACTTTGAACCTCGAGATCCATGGGAAAATGTGAACTCCTCCTGGATCATCTCACGCTTCTCCACCTAAACAATCTCCCACTCTATCTTCCCGCTCTCCTCACTAACGAGAGAGATAGAACACAAGCTCCCATCTGCAACCCCCCTAAACAAATATTTCTTGCCATGTAACTCAAACTTCATCTCCATTTTCAGAAAGTTGAGGGTAAACTCTCCAATGTCCTAGAGCCATCCCATACCCAACACTATATTCATCTCACTCATGTTGACTACATAAAAGTCAGCCTGCAACTCATAGTCATTCAACAAAAGAGTGAGATTACAAATCCACCTAGTGCAAGTGAGGGTATATCCATCTGCCATTCTAACTCTAAATCCAACGAAGTCCTCTATTTGGAGTTTACACTTGTTGAAAAACCCCTCATCAATAAAATTATGTGTGACTCCAGTGTCAAGTATTACAATGCATCACTGTCCATTAACTATTCCCTTAATTCTAAATGAAGATTCTCTTTGTAGGCTCATAGATAATGCGAACGGGGATAAATTGGCATCAAGAACAAACTTTGTAGAGGCATTTCCAGCCTCATTTTCCTCTGAAACAACTTGCTAGTCTAAAATTTCAGACTTAAAATCCTCATAATACACCCACATTATACGATTAACTTTTCCCTTTGGCCTCAAAGGACAGTCATGCTCTTTTTTGTAGGGCTCCTTGCACCAATAACAAAGCTGTTTCCTTCTCAATTCATCATGAGTTGCATCATCAATTTTTTCTGTTGCATTTTTCTTTGTGTCTACAATTGGTTGATGAATCTCATTGTTGGAAGAGACAACATCTTTCAAAGTGGACTTGCTCTTTAGAGATACAAGCTCCATACTCCTAGCCTTCCTCATATACTCCTAAAGTGAAGGGGGATCAAATGCTTTGACCCATCCTCTCAAGGGTTTAGAAAAGCCTTCGATAAAAATAATGACCTTGACCTCCTTTCAGATATGCTAGGGACCATATCTAAAAGCTTATAGAAATCACTAATATACATCTCCAAACTCCCCACCTATTTGAGTTGAGCAAGATGTTTGAAATATAGCTCTAGGTCTTTTCTGTCAAAGCGCTTAATCAACCTATTAGTGAATTCTTGGTAAGAGGTGATTATTTTATTTGCAAATTGACCCAAAACACTTGTTCATGGCAGCGACCAAGAATCCCACGATTTTGAGGATATTTATTTGATACCAATCAAAACATGCTATTATCTGCCCCTACAAAGATACTATGAATTTTCTTCTTTTTCTGATTAATTGAATCCTGAAAGCCGATGAGAGCAAAACTTTGAATGCTTCCAAAATTACTCTCCAAATCAATCTATTTATTATTGTCTCTAAACAACATAACACTGAACCCTTGAACTGCCCATATCATTGAAATATTCTTCCAACAAATAGTCTAAAGATTGTCTTCAAACCCTTTTCGAACAACTTCACAAATAAGCTCAATACTGACTCCTGAATGAAGCCAATCCATGGGGCAACCCTTCAGAAGATATTTCACAACCTTAGTTATGCCAATCAATGAGAGTTTTCATTCCCAATGATCAATAAATGTAGAAATTGCAGAAACCCTAGGTTTCTTTGTCTCCACAACAAAATTATTCAAGCTTAATATCAAAATCCTGGATGATTAATAACCTTCGTTGATCCCTTTTTATAATCTCTAAAGAGGAAGAAGTTGACCCTCTAGAAGATTCTTTTCAATCATTTAATAATAATATTAAATGTGCATTTAATAACTTTATAATAATTCATTTAATGTACTTAAGTCATTAAATGGCCCCTTTAGTCATAAAGTTCTAATATAACTTTATAATATACTTTTAATGATTAATTATTATTAAAATCACCTTTAATAATATTTAAATAATATAACTTGCACATTACTTCTTATTTTTCCCGGCCAACTAAAAATTGGGATCAATGTTGAACTCACCACATGTCCAGGTGCCTTACTATAAATAGAAATGTTGAACTCTCATGACCTGTTGATTTACTATAAATAGTAAATGTGTGAAACTAAGTCCTAAATCACCAAAAGAAGGCCAATATTGAACCACCCAAAGCTCTAGAGAAGAAACCACCCTGGTATCTGCTAGACATGACCCTCTAACCATCTGCATTAGCCTACTAGGGCCAATTAATAGGCTAATCTACCAAGAACTGGAATGAGCTAAAATGGGGACATTACACATACCCATTATGAAATTGGTACATGTTCATAATGAGTATCCATTTAGGCATGGGAACTTGAAGCATAATAGGTACACATTTGAAGTAGGTGTGTGTTTAGGCTTGAGACCCCATTCCTAAATAGGTAAAATTTTCACTAAAATTAGACTCATTATATTGCACTCACCCCTATTCCTAGTGTGCAAGTGAACTAGCACTTCAAAAGAACAATCACATAGACCAAGACATTAAAATTAAAATTTGCACCCACCATAAGGATAAAAAATTACTCTAGTGTGAAAAATAGAAAGTGATTTTTTAACCTTGCTTCAGTAGTAAATTATGATTTTCCTAAAAAATATTAACCATGTTTAGAGTTTGTGATGACAACTAAATGTATTTCTAATAATATCCAACACATGTGTTATTATTTTTATTTTCCATCTCACTCCATGGCTATCAGATGCTTATATCTCAAATGTGGGTATGGCAGAATGTAGGCATACAAGTATACCTAGAAAAAGTCAAAACATATACTAAAAATAATAAATGAAAATTCTAACACACTTCCTTAAGAATCTAACATCATGTGTTAAGAAGTAATTAATGTTATCCTAGTAACTTACATGTCATTTTGCACACTGAATAACTTTTAGAAAAAAAATGTGTTGTCTTTTTTGAGTTGATGTTTTAGGTCATAATATGTGATCCATCATTCTAGGAAGAATAATATAATCTTCATTCCTTATCAAATATGATTCCTTTTCTTGATGACGGATCATAGAGTATGATTTGAAATATCAATTAAAAAAAAAAAACATAATTTTTGTAGTGAAACAACTTACACAATAGAAGAATATTATAGGAAATATGCTACAAATACTTGATAATAATATACTACTTCAATGGGGTAATCTCTTAATCCAATTCAAGGGGGTAGCTCCAATAGTATTTAATAATAACACACTACTAAATGTGATGATAATAACTAGCCACTAGCTCCTATATATACCTAATTATGCCTTGGCTATCACCCATGTTGATTCACATACTTGACTATAACCCCTAGGATGACCTAGCTACTTATGTGATTATAATTTTATAATTTATTATGAGTTAAGGTATCCATATGATGGTGAATACTATTAAACTGACACACACTATAGGATTAGAGGAATTGGAATCCCCCTCTTTACACAACCATTGTTCTCAACACTAATTAATTGTGTATGCTTTGCATAAAATATTCATCTTGGACAATGTGGTCACTTTTGACCAACAAATAGTATATTTAATGAGGTAATTTTGGATTTTCCTTGCTCTCAACTTCTTCATGTGTTTTTGGAAAATTAACTTTATGTAAAAGATGTGTCTTCCCTCTACCTCTAGCTTAGTTAGTGTTGTTTGTGTTATAATTTTGCATTGAACCGCTTTCCTTTTTATTATGTTTTTTTCCTTTGTCTTGTTCCCCTTGAGACTAGAGGGTAATTCTTGTTAGTTCTAAATTTTTTCTTCCATTTCTCCAACCTTTTTGTGTAGCTTTGATGGAGAGATGAAGGGTGGTAGATGGTGTAGTGTAGAAAAATTTATCCCTTTTACATTTTCGCACTTAATTTGGAATTAATATTAATTTGGACTTAATTGTGCCTTATTTTTAGTGTTGTAAAGTTTTCCCCTTTACACTTTCACAATTATTTAGGGCCCCTTTAATTAATTGAGCTTGATTTTCCTTAATTGTCCCTTTAATTTTAATACAAGCCTAATTTAATTACATTTTCCGAAGAGGAAACCCAACATTTATTAATGCATTAACATAACACTTCTCATTGAGCGATGTGTGTCCTAGGGTTAGGGACTTAGGACCCATTTTCCCACGAGTGAATGGGTCCTCCCTTAGATCTAGGACCTAAATTTAAATTATGTTTTTGGTAGTATTTTAACATATTCAAATCTATATTCAGATGTCAGCTTGTGATAGTTGAATATCGAGAAATTGAGGATACATATCTATAAATATAAGGTTATTTCACTATGTTTCACCTAGATTATTCAAGTGAGCATTATTGGAGCAATTCAAGAGCATTTCAAGGCATTCAAAAGAAGATTTATTGAAATAATCAAGATCCAATTGTCATGTCAAAGTCTTCTTGCATCATGCATGTTATTGGAGATAATATGATGATGTAGGTTTCATGATCCATTCAAGCATTCAAACCGTTATATCAAAGCAAGATTCAAGGTTCAAGATCCACATCAATTGAAGTCATTTCATGCAAGTTGTAGATTTACATTCCAAGCTTTATTCAAGGGTTTCATGAGTTGTGACATTGAGGTGTTCATTCATCATTCTTTTCATGCTATTTTGTTTCATTTCAAGGTTTGATTACCAAAATGGGGTTTGACCAAGGAAATCCCCCATTCACCAAAAATAAAACATTTCCCCTCTTTATTTGTGTTTACAAATTTAGGTGGAAGAAATATTGAAGATATCTTGAAGAGAAAAATTGAAGAAGTTGTAAAAGTTGTAAAGTTGTCATCTCATGGAAACTCATCTACAAAATTTATTTTTGGCTTTTTTAACCTAAAGTCTAGGTAAATTAGAAGATTCAAATCTATAGTAGAGGCTCCTGAAAGTTGTAGACAAAACCCTAACTCAAGATCCATTTTCCCTTGGGTGAATGAGTCCAAAATCAATTTTAGAAACTAACTTTTGGTGACTGGTACACATCATTCTGCCCTTCTTTGGTCTGTGATCTGATTTCTAGTTCTACTTATTTTGAGTTTTATCCAGCTATTCTAAGTTATAGATTGCATTTTGGGTTTGATTTTCTATTTTTATTTTTTCTCCCCAAAGTGTTGTTTGACTAGGACCGCCATCCTTGCACAAAAAGGAAATATGAATATTCTCACCTTATTTTGATTCACCTAAGGGTTGTTAGTCAATTTGAGGTGGGGATCTCATTTCCTAATGAAATAGAAGGAGAAATAGGTCCCTAAGTGGTTCATCAATCCCATTTTGGTAACCCACCTAGATTTTTTCTTTATTTCAAATGGTACCTTAACATTGATTGAATGACTTGACCAAAATCCCTTTTAGGAGAAAATCAAAATTTCAAATTTCTCTTATTAGTGATTGCATGGAAAGATGTTATTATTTTGACTTCTTCTCCTTGTTTTTCCTTTGCTTCTCCTCCTCCTCCTTCTCCTTTTCTTCTCTTTCTCCTTCTCCTTTTCTTGTTCTTGATCTCATTCCTTTACTTGTTCTTGTTCTCTTTTGCTACTTCTCCTTTTTCTTCTTATGCTTCTTCTCATTCTTCCTCTTCTTTTTCTCCTCCTCCTTTTTCTTCTTCACCTTTTCATTTTTCTACTACTAAGTTTATTCTTGTCCACAAATAATATAATACGAATCTATTATATTAATATCTAGTTCATAAAACTCTCAAGAGAATTCTAAATTTATTTAATCCTTCAACTTTTGGGTTTCTCCCTTCATTATATCAATAGTTAGGCTATCCATCTCTTCCACTAATCGATTATCTTTTTATGGAGTCTTTCCAAGAGTGATAAGATTCCTTCCCTTACCTATTGTTGTAATCCCCACTATGGAGTGAAAAAATAATTTTGAAATAAATTTTAAAAATTTCAATAAATATAATTTTTTATTATAACTTACTATTGATGCCAAAAATTGGCAAGGTAATAGCCCTTTATGGGAAACTCAGTTTATGGGGGACTTATTGCGCTAAACTAAGTGACCTCCAGATTTTTAAAGAAGCTGAATTCTTCTGTAATTAGGGTTTTGGAATGGGAAACATAAGTAGATATAAAAATAAAGAATCTAACTAAGGCGATGTGCCAAAATGTAGATAAAAGGCACGATAAACCTATCTTTTAGATATGATCTAAGGGACCACTTAGCAATATACCATGTCCTAGAATAAAAAAAATTAAGGATTGCAACAAGAACAACTCATTCAATGACATAATACAATAATCACACCCATTTATTGAAAAGAAGAGTCGAAAGACATGATCTAAACCAACAAACTTGCATTCAAATTATAGAAGTATGATAAATAAACCATTCAAACAATAATGGCACTGTATAAAGTTTATTAATAGCATAAGAAACAGAGAGGCTGAACAATGACACAGTCTGTGAGTTCTTGTAATAATCTAAACAACAAAGGGCCTAGTCTCTCCAAAAATCTTGTGATTCTAAAAATAGTGAATCTTGAAAAGCATGTAGCAAGTAATCTTCAAACTTGGAACATATAAATTCTCAAACCTCTGCAACCCTTCTTTAGAAGTACAAAGCAATATTTATAATGGGCCTTCCACCACTTGGCGAGCAACAACTGAACAGACTCAGAATCCTGAGCAATGATGTTGAGGCAATGATTGCCCCTGGCCGTTGTAACAAAAAAGATTCGAGACACAACATTTGGTTGCCCTCCATTTAGGTGCATCCCCTGTGAATGATGGCAGTGGTCCCAACAAAGTCCTGTCTAGACAAGTATCACCTCCTTGGATTGGCAGTTAGAACATGTGGCAGCATATCACAACCCTTTGTTCACATCATTCCTTCATTGAAGAAGCTTGCGCTGAAGGGACGTGTGGCAGCATATCACTACCCGCGGCCGATTTACCCTTCCTTTATTGAAAACTTGCATAGAGATGACACGTAGCAATAATGTTTGATAGACACCACCTATAGGGTCTGCCAAATCTTTATGCAAATGGGAGCTACGTGGCACGCGAGTGGGGACTGACAAGGAAGTGAAAGGAATCAATCAAAATAACCCTCGGTGAAGACACATGGGAGCATCTCAGGGGTTGATAGATGAGCAAGGAGAAAAATCCCTTGGAGAGCAATGAGTGGATACGTAGTAGAGCCATGGTGATAATAAAAAGGGGGCCAATGAAATTCATTTGAAGGCATGGGTTGGATGTAGCCAAAAACAAAACCTAAAGGGAGCATGGTGAATTTCATATTCATAGCTTTTGGCAACTATCAGGGGCATTTCGCTCTGAGGAACTCAGAACCCAAAATTTTCTCTGGTTCGCAGACCAGAGTGCCATCCATTGGTGATGGAATTAGAGCTTGGAAAGGGCTTCCTGCAGGGGCAACCAATTGTGCTTGGATGGTCTTGCTATATTGCATAAATTCTCCTGCGCTCCACCCAGGTTGAGCATTTCTTTATATGGTAGTGTCCCAGGTAAACCGGCCCCTGCCTCGCAATGGAAAAGTAGTTGTGCAAGAGGATGAATAATACCTTCAATGTATGCTATAGTAGGAGGATGGATGAAACTCTAGAAAGTAGTTGGGTCTTGCTCCTTCTCTTCAATTATTTCTGCAATCTATTCGGCTGTGGCGATTGACCCATCTTCAAAAAATGAAGACAACAGACCCATCTCACTCAGCTGGGAGAAGTTTTCCTACATGTCGTCCATTTTTTGGTTCAAAGTAGTTGTGACCACTTTAGTTCACTAGAAGGCTGAGTGGCAATGGATGAACTTGTTTTTCATCTGGGCAATAATATCCTGATCTTCAATCCCTACTTTGGCCAGGTCTTCATTAGAGACCGCATATAGCTTGGTCAACAAACTCTTTTTTTCCAAAACCTTCTCTAAGATGAACCATGGGAATTTATCAATTGTTCCATGAACCTCCTGGCTCAATTTTGTTGCCTTGGGGATGAACCAGAGCGTTGGATGTAGTGTTAGGCAAAAGGGTTTAACCTTTTCCCAATAAGAAATATATATCTGACGAGCCAATGGGATGAGGTTCAGCGACACGGAGGAGGCTTGGAGAGAGCTCTTTAAAGAGGAGATCTCCACATATTTTGAGTTAATAACCTTTATTAATTCCACACTCCTTTATTTTGTGGATTCCATTTGCTCCCCGAAGCTACTTATTTCTTTATACTAGTTCTCCTCAGCTCGGGCGTGGTTCACCAATTCTGTGTCAAGAGAGGGCTTTGTTTCTTGAAGCTCCTTTTCTAATTGGGCCTTTTAGCCCTCAAAGTCTACATGATTCTTTTCTAATTCCTGCTCATATAGAGTGCATTGAGCTACTAACTCTTTATCCTTTTGTTGCATATTTTGCTCCGTTAATGTCAACTGGCTCTGATATTTCTAGTTCCTCGCTCGTAGCTCGTTGAGCAGTGTGGGGTCAATAGACTAGGACTTATTGAGTTTCTCTTGGAGTATGCTCTGCTCCAACTCTTCCGCTCATACTTTGTCAGACAAGTGCACAACCTCTGCTTCTAGTGATTTCTCCTTAGTTTCTAGAAAAATGACAATTTCCTTCACAAGTTTTAGCTGCTCCTTTTTCTTCAATTGATGACCAGACTACAGAAAGTTGGTCGTCACCACCTACTGCATTTCCTCCATGAGTTCTACCTTGTCCTACGGTCGGGCTGCAGCCAGATCAAGCCCCATGGCATGCATGTTGTAATCGCTTGACAACATCTCACCCTATGGTTTGACAACATTTGGGTACATGGTGGTGAAATTCAACGTTTGTTGTGCTTCATTGTAGACTGTATACACCTTAGAATTTGCCTCCTTTTTATCATCCTTCGCTTTTCACTTTTATACCCTAAGGGCTCATATTTTCTTTGTGGTTTCTCCCTGAGATATGAATTCAGCTAGTGACTGCACTAGTCTGCCAACAATAGGTGTACCGGGAGGTAGGGAAAAAGGAAATACAAGTGTAGAAGGCCCCTATGTTTTCTTTTGGGAGAGATTGACAATTTTCAGGGAGAAAAAGAGAACCTACCATAGTTCGGTTTGTGAACTGGCAGAAGGGCTCATCATTTGTTGTGGCGATGGGGTGATCATAATTGAGTCTATTTGCTAGGCATACTAGGTTGGACCCGAGGTAGTAGAGGTAATAGGGTTGCCAATGGCAAGTGAACTTTCAACAAGAGAGGAAAGGAGAGATTGAGCAACAACGGTGGGTGTTAAGGTTCATGAAGGCATTTAGATAGATGACCCAGTTTGGATGAATTGGGAGAAACCTCCCACAACATTATGGTAGGGGTAGGGAAGTTAGGGTCAAATTTTTTAGTAATGGCTGCTATGGGAATGGCAAAGGACACCAAAGATTAAGAAGTAAGAAAAGCAGAAGTGAATATTACCTATTGACTGGGTGTGGGTGGTGCTTTGCTTGTCGCTGGCTCCTTACTTCAAGCTCCTAGCTCGCTGCGAGCACTTTGCTAGTGGCAGCTTCTTATGATCCTTCTCCCAGAAAAGCTTCTGTGCATTGTCGTTTAGTGGCGTTTGTTGTTGCTGGGGCACTATTGTTGTTCTCGAGGCCTAGGTGAGTGTCTACAAGGCTCATGAAATATTTAGTCACACATTTGAAGTGACATAGGCCACAAATCCTGTAGACTTCCTCCTTTGCTGGGTGGAGGATGCCGATGTCTCAACTTCCTCCTTTTCCTGCTCTTCTCCTTCATCAGGGTCATTGCCTTTGCTAGTTCTTGAGTCAGAATCAGGGTGCTCATCATCCCAAAGCTTGTCAAACTGTTTATGCTCCTTTACGCTTTCATAAGGATCATCAAGCCATTTTGTTTCCTAGCGATATATCTAGAAGGATCTGATCCTTTCATTAGTCCATTCCTCCTCATTCCTCAACTTATTGTACAAATTCTTTCCCATTTTTTGGTTCTCATCATAATTCGCCACAATGAAATAGAACCTATTTCATGGTGGCCTATTGTCTTCTACAGGGATATGAATCAGGTCAACCAACAATTCATCTTCATCCTCTAGCGGGTTGTGCCTTCGCTCCTAATAAGGCTAAGGGCTATGAGTTACCCTGAGGTGTTCATACGACAAATCATTGAGAGGGTTGTAATCCCACTTGTCGTAGATCATTACCAACCCTAAATGAGCTAGCTTATCCTACAACAGTGGGTGGGTCTACTTCTTTTTCATGGCTACTGTTTTGAAGCTTTGTGGATAGGCGAAGAATCCATTCCTCTTGACCCTTTTTTTGCTGTAGAAGGTAATGTCAATAATGCACCCTTTCCAGAATAATTCAAGGGAAAGCACTCGATTTGTTACACATGTTGGAAGATGGAATGGTTCCTCAGTGAAGCCTCGCATTTGGATGAATGTAAAATTCACTCTAAAAAAATAGTCGCATTTGGGGGTGAAATTTTGCATATATTTCATTTGAGTCAAGGTGAGCCGATTAATACCCTCCTCCCCTTGAAAATATTGAAAAATCAAAGTCAAGAAATAATCCGAAAATGCGTAATAATTGAAAGTAGAAGAGAGGAGAGGGGTCCAGACAGAAATTGGTTTTTTCCTATTCCTTTCATTAAAGATAGAGAGCTTCACTCGCTTATCAAATAAATTAGGTTTTTGATACAAAAATATATGAGCTAGATAGGAGAGAAATTTGAACTTTCGTTCAACTTGGTACTTTCCAATTTGCTCTATCATTTTTTCTGAGAAGTATTATGTGAAATCATACCAGAAATAAAATTTTTTCCTATGACATTGGAAAGATAGGCCCAATTGAAAAGTGTGCACCTCTTGGTCAGTGTCCAAACTAAAAACAAATACCATCATTGAAAAGGCATCTTGTAGGTCTTCCTTGAAAGTGCTGTGCGGAGCAGAAATTCTTGGTGACTTCTTATGATCTGCTTCAATCCTCCTAGTTTCTTCATTGTAAAACTGCAAAGCCTTATTCCGAGTGCTCCATATATGATCCCCCTGATCAAGAGTAAATTTTTCCACTTCCATCGCTCTTTTCATAGGATCTAGAATGCACAACATATTCTAGATGGCAGCTAGGCTGATATTGACTGACAAAGTTTGACCCTCAATAGTGCTAAAACTTGGGTTGAAACACTTAATGGTCGCATTGACTAATTCTGGGTAGTAGTGCACAGATGGGACCATATATTGTGGAAACCCACTAAACCATACCTTTTCTACCATTGAAATTACCTTTGAAACCTTCATTCTTTCATAGGCCACTTCCCTCAATCCTTTAGGGTTCTTTGCAAGAAAGGGATCATGAACATTATCCAAATCTTCTTGAATTAAGTTTTGGTTTTTGTAGTTTTTGGGCTTGTCCGACTGCCTTTTTTTTTCCCATTTTGGCTTGTCAGGAATACTTGGTCTAGCATAAGAAATATTCTCAAAGACATTAACGACTGGTGCTCCTTGCAAAGCTTTAGCTAGTTTTTGCATCGTCACTTGCCTAACTTCCTGGCTTGAACTTTCTACCATTGTTAATTTGCATGAAGCTTTTGCTTTAGCTTTAATTCTTCTACAACTTTACTTCGACTCTAGCTATGCATTAGAAATTTTTTCTTTTTTCTTTGAGTAACCTTCTTGAAAGAAAGATTTTAAGTGCTTTAAAACTTTTACATGCAATACCTTGCGGTCTTTTCTCAAGGTGGTAGACGAGAGTTACCTTTTTGCATTTAATTCAACATGTGCTGCCAACCCTTTGGCTTGTGCAAGATGAATTACTTTCCATTTTGGTGTGACAAGAATTCATAATTTCAATTAGCAACCGTATTGGAATGATTAAGTCAAAGATGCATTCAACGTTTGAAAAGATGCGAGCTCTGCCTTGGAATAAGAAAAATACTTGGAGAATGACACCTCAGTCCTTGGCCATGCATAACACCACTGATTGCTACCACCAAGTTAGGCTAATGAATTATCCCTTATTAGTTTTGTACACAACAAACCATACTTAGCAGACACAACTGGATGGGAAATTTGAGCAGGCATGGGCACAAATTTCAAGTTGGTACTTGATTAACATCACATTTATGGAAAGCAGATTACCACGCCTTTCCTCACTTTTTCTATAAATAGGCATCTAAGTAGTAGTGAAATCACACTTAGCGATTTGATCAGAATTGGTATTAGGTGATTGGTTTAGTAGTTTAGCATTTGCAATTGCATAGAATTCTCATAAGCTAGACTTAGGTGCTTTGTAGGGATAGTTTTAAGGTATTCGCAGAAAGTCTAACAAGATAAACACCCCAATTAGGCTAGTGTCACATAAGTCTCAGACTTCCTTCTTAGGTGAGATCTCTACCAGGCACTTAAAGAGGATGACGAAGAAAAAGCACTTGATGTCCATCATAGCCATAAAATGGGTCTTGGGATGAGACTTCCTTGAGTATGAGGACAAATATAGAGTTAACACTAATGTGTGCTCACACTTTGTTGCCTCCATGCTAGATATAGGAGTTCCCAATCCTTTGATCTTGTGTTTGGTGAAGGAAAATTTCCCCAAGAATTACTTGAATGACCTTGGGGAGGTCGTTGCATTTATGCTACACATGGTGGGGGAATTCTGACTACGAGCAACCTTTGGAGATTCATAGAAGAGGATGCGGTCGTGCCGTGGTTGCCATTTTTGAGTGGCTTTTGCCTCCAGTCGCAAGATGAGCACTTCTAGAGGGTCACTCGAGCCTGCCACTTCCTGTTCCATATCTATAACATGGTGCAGTTCTACGACACCGACTAGTACACAGATTTCAGGAACTTGGTGTTCCCTCCACCTAATTTTATTCCATTGGATGATGTTGCTACTGCTGATAATGCCCTTGTGGACAAGGATATTGTGGACACTTCCATTGATGCATCTGTTGTTGCTGCTCACACTGTAAACTGAAGACTTGCACTTTTTCCTTTTTTCTTTCTAAACATCTCATAGTGATTAGTTTGTTTTTTGTATACATGCTTGAAAAAGGATTTCGTAAAAAATATATAAAAGAAGCAGAATAGACTATATACTTTTGGAATCATGGCCTTTGAGCCATTTTGAAAATGTAAATATCAAAGCATATATAATGAAAATATATCCTTATATAATGGTCTTGTTGTCTCCTTTTGGATTCTACAGCTGGGTTATCTTTTTTTTTTTTTTTTTTAGCATGTATGAATTCTATATGCAGGCGTTTTATTTTTTTCTCTATTCAGCTATGAGTTTATTTCCCTTACTGTCTGCAATAATGGGTCACTTGTTCCTTTCCATCTCAAATCACAGGATAAATAAAATGATCGGCCAACAAAACAAAAGGGAAAGAAGGGAAAAGCATATAAACATATTTACATGGGTAGGGTAAGCAAGTTTAATTGAATATTTTTAGGTGAATTCCATTGACCGGAATTTCCAACTCTTATTTTTCCATAGTTTCTAATTCATATGTATTGTGCTCTTTGCATTGAATTGTTCTAAATGGGCCTTCCCAAAGGCTATCAAACTTTCCATGTTGACCCAGCTTCGCGGTCCTTTCATTTAATTTTAGCACTAGAAGTCTCCACACTTTAGACCTTGGTCAAATGCTTTCTTGTCAAACCACCTTTTAACCACTTGTTGGTGGTTAGTCATGGCTATTAGGGACTTTTCCCTTTTCTCTTGTACTTCTAGTAACTCAGCTAACCACACCTCCATTACGCCATTTTTCTCCACTTTGACAAATTTTAGCAATTGTAGCACCAAAATCTCCATAGAGATAGGCAACAATGCCTCTTTTCCATAAACTAGCTCATACGACGAATTCTTGAGGACTTGCTTTGGAGTTATGTGGTCCAACCAAAGTGCTGCTTGAAGGTTTTTGTGCCACTCCCTTTGGTATTCTGACCCAATTCTTTTGAGGAGTCAGACCAAATTCTTGTTTGTTGATTCGGCTAAGCCATTCCCCTACGGGTACTCATTTGACGATGTTTTAAGGAATATGTCATGTGTAAGTGCGAATTGACTTACCTTGGAGCCTAGGAAAACTTTAGCATTATCAGAGATGATAGTTTTGGGCAGGCCAAATCTCATCACTAGTTCTTCTAGGAAATCCATTATCTCTGCCTCTGTCACATTCCTTAGTGACACGACTTCGGTCCACCTCGTGAAGTAATCCATGGCTGTTAAGATCCATTTGTGTCCTACATTGGAGGCTGGGTTGATCATTTTGATAAAGTTTAAACCCCATTGCACAAAATGGCTCATCAACCACTATTAGATTGAGAGGCATTGCAAAATTCTTTCTTCTTCTAGCAAAGAATTGACATTCCTTGCAAGTTTTCACCAAGGAGTAGGAATCATTGAATAACATCAGCCAAAAGTACCCTATGCACATGATTTTGATGGCGGTTGTCTTTGCAGAGAAATTCCCACCCGTGGAACTGCTATGGTAAGTGTCGAGGATCCTTTTTGATTGCTCTGTGGTAACACATCACAATCAAACACCGTTGAAATTTCTCTTGAATAAGATTCCTTCAATGAGAACAAATCCGCTATTTTGCAGCTGGTAGAATATCCTTTTTTGAGAAGGAAGGCCCAATGGATATTCTCCTGTATGCATAAATCTTACTCTATCTACCAGCCAACAACCTTTAGACTCTAACTTGTTTGTTAGGACTAGTTCCGACTGCTCTTCTTCGGTGGCCATTTCTTCGTTGTGCGCAAGATATTCACACAACCCTCTTCCCCAAACAATTTTTGTATGCTTAACCTCAATGTCGTACTCGAGGATCTTGGTGATCCAATTGGCTCTTTTCTCAATGATTTCTCCTTCCATGATGTATTCACACACACTAGAATGTGCAACATAGACAATCACCTTATTGCAAGAGATTAAGTGTTGGAACTTCTTGAGTCCCTTTACTATGGAAAATGCCTACCTTTCTACAAAGTTGTAGTTTTTTTCATATTCCTTCAAGGTCTGGGAGTGAAATGCTATTAGATTTTGTCCCTTTCCCTCGTTATCCTTCTGAGTTAAGACAGTAGTGATGCTTGACTTGCTACTGAATATATACATTATGAAGTCCTTTGATAAGTTTGGGTTAACCAAAACAAGAGCGGATGAGATAGCATCCTTGACCTTCTTAAAGGCTTCTTTGGCTTCTTTTTTCCATTTAAACGTTTGATCCTTCTTCAAAATTAGGGTAATTGGCCTAATTATTCTTGCAAAATCATAAATAAATTTTCTACTGAAATTTACCTTCCCCAAGAAGGACTAAACACTTTTCTTGTTGACTGGGAGAGGAAGCTCTTTGATTGCTTTCACCCACTCAGGATCAATTAAAATTCCTTCTTTGGACAATACGTGCCCCAGTAGTTTTCCTTGCGGTACTCTGAAGACACATTTTTTTGGGTCTAGGGATATCCCGAACTCTTGACATTTCTTGAACACCATCTCTAGATGATCAAAAGGATCATCCTTGGAATTGGAGAACATCGTCAAATCATCCAAATAGATTAGGATAATCTTGTTGATTAGTTCACTGAAAGCGATAGCTATTGCTCGCTGGAAGTTAGCTCCTGCATTTGAGAGGCCAAATGACATCTTAGCATATGCGAACATTCCCCACTTAGTAGTGAATGTTGTCTTATGTTGATCCTCCTCTTTGACCCAGATCTGATTGTAACCAAAGAAGCCATCTAATAGTGAAAACATCTCTAACCCTGCCACCATTGGCAGGATTGACTCCATTGAAGGCAACGGGTAATAATCCTTCAGGGATGCTTTGTTTAGGTCTTGAAAGTCCACACATAGAAAAATACCTCCATTTTTCTTTCGGATTGGGACCAAATTGGATACCCACATGCTATGCTTGATTGAGAAGACAATCCATGACTGGATTAGCTTGGTTAATTCTTGCACCATTAGCGCTTCAATCTTGGGATTGACTGGCCTTTGGTTTTGGTGGACAGGGTTTGCACCTTCTGCCAACTCTATTGTGTGCTGAATGATATTAGTATCATATCCCCTGAGGTCGTTGTATGACCAGGCCACCACTCCTTTATATTTATCACAAAATTCAATAAGCCTTTCTTTATCGTGATGCGGGACGTCCTTCCTGACTTTGAGCTTTCTCCCATCTTCAATCTGAAGGTCTGCATAGTCACCTTTGTCTGCTCCAAACTTTTGTTTGTCATTTCTTGCATCGTCACAATCAAAAATATTTTTGAGAGTGACCAATCCTTTTGGAAGCTTGTTGGATTTCAGCTAGATGATTTGTCTTTCATAAGCTTCAGCGATCTTCGGTTGGAGTTGGTCGCAAAATTCTCCCGAATGCGAGATGAACGAGGCAATGTGTTCATCATTGTCAAACACTTTCCAACTTTGGTCATTGTCTAGAATCGCCGGTCGAACTATTACTCATACAGAGTGTTTGTTGTGAATGAGATCAGAGGTAGGATCAAACTGAGATTCGATTGACATCATGTGATCCGCATCTATATTCTATTCTTGGGGCACAATCTGAATGTTGAAGGCTTCAAATCCCTTAATCAATTCCCAAATTCAATGTCTATAGGATCGCATGTGGACATTCTTGGCCGTAGAAATTCCTCAGACTTGATTGACTGCTAGTTCATAATATTTGAACACCATTAGTTTCTTTATGCCCATTCATTCTGCAAGGCTGATCCCTTGCACTAGTCCTTCGTATTTGGCTTCATTGTTTGAGCAGGTGAACTAGAAGTGGAAAGACCTCAGTGTCTCTTCATTTTGTGGGGACATTAAACATATCCTGACTCCTGTGCCATTCTTGCATCTTGCTCCATCAAAGTGCAACGTCCACAGTTCTGAGGCTTGACCGCCTTCAGATTCTTTGACAACCTTTGGGAGCACTTGATCTTCATCATAGATGACATAGGTGCCCAACCTGGTAGCATGGTAGTTTCTGAGGGGGTAAGTGTTTATATGTTTTCTCAAGAGAACATCTTCTTGATCATTCTGATCTTCAGTCACTTTTTCATCTTCTAGTAGCTCAGTGCAATACATTTCTTGCTTGGTGATAGAGGTATGCGTGGCTTCAAAGTTTATCATGGCTTCATCAACTACATGTTCCAAATGTAAAGCTTTAGATTCTATCTTCATCTTCGCACCATGCTTGGTTCTAAGGATCAAGTGTGACCATTCTAGGGACAGATATCCACCCACTTTTGAATTAAATTCTTGGGATAGGTAGAGGCCGAACATGGGAGGAACATCTACAATCATAGTGTCTTGTGACACTGTGATACTAGAGAAAGCAAATAGGGTCAAGGGGAATGAAAGCTTGATGACACCTATGGTTTCAACTCTATTTCCATCTTGAGCTACATCACTCCTCTTTTTAAGGGTTCATAGCTGAGTCCTAAAGCTTCAAATATTTGTTTAGGAATAACTGTGGTGTTGGCACCAGAATCAATCATGGCATTGTGTAATAATTTCTCCCGTATAATGAGAGTTATGAAGAAGGATTGAGGCCTCGACTTATCTCTTACTTCAGTAGGGGCTTCTGATGTGCTATTTGTAAAAACTTTGGCAGAAGATGGTTGATCAATAGCCCTTGCTTTGGGAAATTGCTCCATTGGCGTTGTGCTTATGCCTTCCCAAAGAGCCTTCTATAGTAGCATCTTCTATTCCGAGATGGCTAGAATATCCCACAAAGACACATTAGTGGATGATTTCTTCAATTGTTCCACCACATTGAACGGTGGTAGATTTAGAGGTTTCTACTCCTTCCCTCTTGTTATAAAAACTTCCCTCCATGGTTGATATTGTGGAAGCACTGTGGAGGTACTAGGCGTCTAGTCAGAAGCATTTTTAGGTTGCGGACTGACTAGTTGTGGGACAATTGATTCGACTGTAAATCTCCTCTTTGAGCAAGTGTTGTAGTTGGATTATACTTGCGGTGTTTTAGATGCAAATATATCATTGGAAAATACCGCTTCTTCTTCTTCCATCCATGAGAAGAGTGTGTGGTCAGGAGAAATGTCCGCTTCTTACTCTAGTGACATCCCTTGCATTTGTACGGTGAGCACTGCATTGTCCATTTTTAGAGAGGTATACACATAGATTTTGGGGTCTGTCATTGTGGCTTGGTTGCACTGCTTTGCCACTTTTTTTTGTAGGTTACTGTGCGAACAGTTTTGGGGTATGTGTGAATCTGCGCAAGGGAAGCACCAGGGGTTGGTGTCATCTGCTAAATTGTTTTGTCTCACAGTCATCTCTCTGCTTGAACTTAGGTTAGTGCTTTCCAGTGGAGTGGGTACTGGTACTATCTGATTTGTTGTTTGCGCCTATGGATATGTGTGATTTCCTCCTTAGAACTAGTTTTGTTGATAAGAGGACTTTCCACCTTGATAATTTTGGTAGGTAGGCTTCAAAGGCATGGCCTGATTGCGCTTGATAATGATTATCTCATTGAAAATAGTTTGCAACATTTCCTTGAACTCGGTTATCTCCTCCTTTGAAGAGCCAGATGTAGAGGCAACATTTTGCGGCATGATCAGATACGGTTACATGGATTGAGGAGGAGCCAGTGTGCTAGCATAAGGAATCTCCTGAGCAGGAACTAATATCTCAAGGAATATAGGAATGATGGGTTGAGGCAGCAATTTCCCGACGTCTATCAAATTGTTCTCTGCTTTAACATCATCGCTATATGCACTCGGTAGTGTGGTTTTGCTATGAGACTAGATCATCATTGAAATGTCAAGATTGATAGAATTCAAGTAGAACATGAATTCCAGATCAGGTGACAAGTGGATATCAACTTGAATCCTTTGCTAGCTTGTATGGAATTGAGCATTGAAGTCAGCCATGGCTTTGTGTGAGGCTCGCTTTATAATTGAGAGTTGATAATATAGTGATGACCGATCTCCTTCATTCAAAAAATCTCTAATAGAAAGGTCCCCTGAGCTCATCCTAGGTACTGATAGTGTTTGATTGCAATGTGTAGTACTAATCCAGTGCCTTGCCCCTGAAAGAGGTGGCAAGCAGCCTTAACGCCACATTTTGGGCAGTAACCCCATGTACCAGACATATGTCTACAACATCTTGCAAATATTTAGACAGTGTTCTTGAGCCATCTCCAGTGAATTTAGATATAGCCTTTAGGGCGGAAACTAGGATAGTAACCCAAATGACAAGTGCTACAAGAGCAATAAGAGGGCTTCTAGTGTCCCATGCCACATAATTTCTGTTAACAGTAGACAACATGACTAGCAGAAAGAGAGGAGGAAGTGAAATGTTCACTAATTGGGTCGCGGGTTGTACTGCCCCTAATGGTGGTACTAATAAAATAGGATTATTTTCTGTTTGAGACCTAGTAACAGGCCAATAGCTCATACACCCTTCTTGAAATTAGGTTCATTGAAGATCAGTCCCACTGGGCATGCTAGGAAAAAGAAAAATTGTTGATGCCAAAAATTGGCAAGGTAACAACCCTTTGTGGGAAACTCAGTTTATGGGTGACTTATTGCGCTAAATTGAGTGACGTCCGAATTTTTAAAGAAGCCGAATTCTTCTGTAATTGAGGTTTTGGAATGGGAAATGAAAGTAGATATAAAAATAAATAATATAACTAAGGCAATGTGCCAAAATGTAGATAAAAGGCATGATAAACCTATCTTTTGGATATGATCTAAGGGTCTGCTTAGCAATTTACCATGTCCTAGAATAACCAAAATTAAGGATTGCAGCAAGAACAATTCATTCAATGACATAATACAATAATCACGCCTGTATACACCTAAAAATGGTCATCACCTTTAATTAATTAAATGCTAGCTTTGATTAATATTTCAACTAAGTATAAATAAATTCTCAATTTATTTATATTGTTCACCCTTCTCTAATTCTCCAAATCTAAAACCATATTCTTCTAAATTAATTAAATAAACAAGGTTCCCTAAACTTGTTTTATTTAATTAATCTTCACTAAACCCAATTAGGAGTTAGAGCACATTTCTACAATTATTTGTGCCACCTCACCAAGGTCACATGAAAATAAATAACTCTAATTTTTAATTAGAATTATCTTCAACTCATTTCAAAAAGCACATGGCTTATTTCCTCCCACACTTCCACTATTTTTTGAGCACATGACTTATTCTTCCCACACTTCTACTAATTTTGGAGCACATGACTTATTCCTCCCACACTTCCACCAATTTTGGAAGCACATGGTCTTCTCTTCTCACACTTGAATCTTCCATCCAAATGGCATGTTTCCCATTGATCAAGAGATTATCCCATCCAAATGGCATGTTGTCTTTGGTCAAGGGGACAACATCTTGATTCTCTTCATCTTCACCATCCATTTTTCTTATTTGAATAAGGCGTTGATTATTGCCACCTCACTATATGCTTGGAAAAGGCTATAATAAATACAACCCTTTGGCCTTGTATTTTGCATCCACATTTGAAGTAAAGTTATCATGTAGGTTTATCATTGGAGCTTGGAGCATTCTTGGAGTCTTATAGCTAGTTTTTACATCATGTTTTTCTTTGCATTTACATTTTCACTTTAAATCTTGCATCATAGTTGCATTTTATGTCCCATCTTGCATTATAGTTGCATTTTAGATTAGTTCATTTTAAGTTTTCATTTGAACATATGTAGTATCATGCATAGAATCATATAGATCACTACCATAGTATCCACTTCCACTTGTTCATTTGTCATCAACATCATCCTTCACTCATCATAGCCTTCATCATCATTGTTTGCATATAGTTTCATGTAGGCATTAGATCAACTTGCATGTTGAATACTAATCTCATTTATGAAGTGTTATTCTAATAACCTTTGTGCACATCTAGAAATATGAGGACCAAAAGGTTAAAAGAATCATTAAGAATAGAGTACAATGAGACGTTCTTGAAAGATTCAGTTTGTTGCAAATTAGAATAGGTTCTTTGCTTCGAATCTTTGAATATAAATCGTTTCATTAAGATTTATGTTGCTACTAACTTTGCACATTTAACACACACACACAACGCCCATTTACTAAAAAGAAGAGTTAGAAGACATGATCTAAACCAACAAACTTTCATTCAAATTATAAATGTATGACAAATAAACCATTCAAACAATAATGGCATAGTATAAAGTTTATCAATAGCATAAGAAACATATAGGCCGAACAATGACACAGTCTGTGAGTTCTTGTAATAATCTAAACAACAAAGGGCCTGGTCTCTCCAAAAATCCTATGATTCTAAAACTAGTGAAGCTTGAAAAGCATGTAGCAAGTAATCTTCAAACTCAAAACCTCTAACTTCTCGAACCTTTGGAACCCTTCTTTAGAAGCACAAAGCAATATTTATAATGGGCCTTCCACCGCTTGGCAAGCAACAAACCCACCGCTTGGCAAGCAACAAACAAACAGATTCAGAATCCCGAGCAATGATGTTGAGGCAATGATTTCCCCTAGCCATTGTAACAGAAAAGATTCGAGACACAACATTTGGTTTCCCTCCATTTGGGTGCATCCCCTGTGAATGATGGCAGTGGTCCCCAAAAAGTCCTGTGCAGAAAAGTATCGCCTCCTTGGATAGGAAGTTAGAACATGTGGTAGAATATCACAACCCTTTGTTCGCATCATGCCTTTCCTGAAGAAGCTTTCACTGAAGGGACACGTAGCAAAATATCACTGTCCCCAGCTGATTTACCCTTCCTCTGTTGAAAACTTGCGTAGAGATGACACATAACAATAATGTTTGACAGACACCGCCTGTGGGGTCCACCAAATCTTTATGCGAATGGGAGCTACGTGGCACACGAGTGGGGATCGATGAGGAAGTGAAAGGAATAATCAAAATAACTTGTAGTGAAGACACGTGGGAGCATATCGGGGGCTAATAGATGAGCAAGGAGAAAAATACCTTGGAGTGTGATGAGTGGACATGTGGCATAGGCCACAGTGACAATAAAAAAGGGGGCCGATGAAATTCATTTGAAGGCATGGGCCAGATGTAGCTAAAAACAAAACCTGAAGGGAGCAAGGTGAATTTCATATTGACACTTACTAAGGGAAATATCTCACATAACGTAAAAAATTTCCATGAGAGCGAATTTGGTGGAATCCATAATTTCACATGAAATCCTTGAATTATGACCCAAATGGCCTAAAATATAGATTATAGTAAGAAATAATTTCTTGATAAACTCTCTCGAGATTAGAAAAATCATTAATTTTTTGATGTGGGAGAAAAAATGGTGGAAACCCAATATAACCCTAATTCTACAATAACTCTTTGAATTGTGACCCAAATAAACTAAAATATGGATTATAGTAAGAGAAATATGTTCTTGATAAACTCTCTTTAGACTAGAAAATATTTATTATTGTTTTGGTATGGGAGAAAATTTAGTGGAAACTGCAATATAACCCTAATTCTAGTGTAACTCCTTGAATTTTTCTTCATATTTCTTCCAATTTATACTATAGCAATATCAAAGTGACCTTCAACAACCCTTTAAAAATTAAGATTTTTTTCCCAAAATTAGAGAGATATTCGCTTCCCATTTAATGAACTTCAAAATTTTAAAATTTTCCTTGCCTTCACAATGTAAAGATCATGCTTTGATACCACTTGTAATGAAAAAGACTTGCACAATAGAAGAATATAATAGGAAATATGTTGTAAATACTTAATGATATGATGCTACTTTGAGGGGGCAACCTCCTAATCGACTTCAAGGGGGATACCTCCAATAGTCTTCAATAACAACACAAGACTCAACATGATGATAATACCAAGCCACTAGCTCCTATGTATACCTAATTATGCCTTGGCTATCACCCAAATTGACTTAGATACTTAACTATAATCCCTTGGATGACCTAGGTACCTATATATGATTATATAACTTACTTGAGAGTTAAGGTAGCCACATGTCAACTGCATATAACCCAATACACAATATAGGATTATGGGCAAATTTTTTTTTCTAGAAAGTTCTTAAGTGTATATATAATGGATTGAAGAAATTTAATATCTTTAAAGGTCTTTTTGTATCAATATTTTGATAAATTTTTTATTAATTTTCAATGGACATAAATAGATTTTAGAAAGTTAGTAGAGCTATACCTTCCTCCTAACACGAAGCATTAGAAAGCTACAAGGAACTTCAAATCTTATTCACACATTATAAACTTTATAGAGAATAATTAATCACAATTTGAAATCACTCAAGAGGGATTTTGTGCATAAATTATTATTTATTGAATTTTATGGATAAGTTTTTGTAAAGACTATGGTGATAGGAAGTGGCCTTTTCTATTATAGGTTATAGTAGAAATCCATTTTCAAGTATACTTTAATGGGCATCCATACCCTCTTCCCAAGCTCTAATTTGAGCATAGGTACATGTAGGATGTTTGTTTGCATTTTATTAAAAGTTTCTAAGGCTTTTTCAACAAACCCATTTTGAACATATCCTACCAACATGACATTCCCCGAGGTCACATTTATTTGAGGCATTTTGTCAAACAACTCAAGTGCTTTGTCTAGGCTTGGAAATTTTGCATACATGCTCACCATGTGTGTGGAGAGAGAGATGATTATCTTATTATTTGAATAGTCTCCCAATATACATATGAAAAATGTGCCATTACAATTCTTAGGTGTTGTTAATTACAATTAGGAATGACACCCATATACATTATAAAGAAATGATACCATTACAATTCTTCGATGGTTGTCATTTATAATTAAGAATGACACCTATACAACATCTTTTCATCAAAAGAACATTTTCTTTTCAAGAATTCAAAATTTGCTTGAGACATTTTCAAAAGCCTTAATTATGCATTTATGACCATCAAAACAAATGTTTAATAATAAGAAGTTCTAGATGATTTTAAAATACTTATATCCTCATTTGTCAAAGACTTAAGAAATCTATCAACTAAAATATTTAGCAATGCTTTGTATTTATCGAGTAGAAGTTAATGAGCTAAATTTAAAGGTCAATCTTATAAGTATCATGAAAGTTATGACTCAAAGTTAGTCATTTACAAATATTTGAGTCTATCAGAAAATTTCTATTTGATAGAATATAGTTTTAAGGTAAAAATGAATAAATATGTTCATACAACCTACATTAAGACCCACCTATTAGTATGATTTCAAATAAGCCACCCAAACAAAAAAAAATGGACTTGCCCATAATGTTACTAGGTATGTTGTACATCTTTAACAAAGAAGTATTTTTAATGCAACCTCAACCATTTCCCTAATATTGTGGTCTTGATCAGATCTAACAACCCCATCAATGTCTTAGAAGCACCAACCTTCTGTTTCAACATAGTCTCCATAAGTTTTGATGCCATATTCTTCTGAAGGTACTTGTTAATGCCCGAATAGCAGGGGCATTCCCCAACATTTGAAACTGTGTATTTCTTGATTATGACATGAGACAACATTTCTGCACAGCTGTACTTCTAACCAAAGGAAGATTCAGGAATTTGAACCCCAATGGCTAAATCAAAGGAAGTATCTGATGGTAGCTGCATCTCTGATGTAAGTCCAAGGAAGTGATTTCAAATATTGCATGAATGCCATCTTTAAAGTTGAAAAAGAAATTCGGTAGCAAAAGGAAAACCTCTAGAGATTCCTGTAAGAGGATAGAAATCATTCTTCAGACATGAGAGAGTTGCAGAATTTGTAGTGCTTTTCTTTGAATGGTGCAGGGAAAACAATTAGAGTTTGTCTCAAGGAAATGGCAACACTGTTGAAATAGAATTGGATGAAATGATTTGGAGGTGGAAAGAAGAGGGGAGGTAAAGAAATGGAGCATGGCTGTAGAGACATATTTATCCCACATGTAGACAGGGCAGGGCAAAGAGAAGAGTGGGTGGAAAGAAAGGGCGAAGGGAGGGAAATTGGAATTCATACCTTTCTCGGCCTTTTGGCTAAGATCAAGTGTAGTATCTGTTCTTATCAGTTTAATATCTGATACGTGGTTCAATGAACCACACGATATTAAATTAATTTCTTCAGGGGGAAAGTCGAAAGATAGCTTGCTATCAGGGCTTTCGGGCATCGCTTCTGTATTGCACTACTGCAGAAGCCTGGTGCGCCCCACAAACCAATACAAAACAAAATTACTCATTTTTTCCTGACTTCAAACACAAAATTAATCTTTCATCAAAGTAAAAGCCTGTAATCTTGTCTTTTGAGACGTGATTGTCTTTTCTCGAAGTAATACTTCTGTGTTCTGGTAGTGTACAGGTTTATGTTCGGGTATCTGGTTTGTGAACTCTGGTTCTTTGTAGTTTTGTTGTTAAGCGAATGATGCCATAAAAAAGTTTAAAATTATTCAATTATAAAAAACTATGTTTTGATTTAAATTGTTTCATGATGTTTAATCAATTTAAAAATACAAAAATAGATCAAACTTATATTTTTGGTTCTCATCTGAGATTGATTTAAATTGTTCTGTAAATTTTTAAATTCTATTCAGTAGTTTATGAAATTAGCCAATTTAAAAATATCAAATCTTTTCAACTTTACATAATTAAAGACATTATAATCAATTTATTATTTTTCAAGAGGGTGTCTACTAGATTTTCTTGGGAAAGTTTTGAACGTTTAACTATTTTTTTGCATTTCTATGTAACGAAACTTATTAGACACTTACTTAGGTTATGCAATTAAGGATTAATCAATTAGATTAGTTTAGTGGAACACAAGTCTATAAAAAGATGGTTGACAACTTTATTTATAAAGATTTTATTTGTATTAATAGATCTCTATGTATTTGTGGAATTATATATAGAATTGAATTGATTAATTTGAGTTTGAGTATCTTGACATAAATTAATATCAGTATTGAAACTAAGAAAATAAGTGCAAAGATTCTTTAAAAATAAAAGTTTAAAATTTAAAATGATTAGTTTCTCTAATGGTAATGTGGGTGAATATATTAGAACGTTTATAGGTCTCGATCTTATATTTATTTTGCATTGAATTTTGAAGTTCATCTAGCACACAATCCTTCACATTTTAAGAAAACAAATGATGTGAGCTTCCATCACAAGTATCACATCTCTATCTCTTCTTTATATTGTTCCTTGTGCTCTTTTGAAAAGCTTTCTCTTTCTTGTAGTCTTCTTATGATTTTCACTACCTTCTTTGAAGTATTTCTCAAATTATTTCTGATGTGCAAGCTATTTTCATAGTTATAATCTTATTCCTATTTTTCTTCTTATTTATTGCCTAATTACAACATTTTATTGGAATGAGTATAATAGGTTTCAAGGAATAAGCTACCTAAATTTTAAAAGAGGTCATTGCCTCAATTAGACCACTTACAATAGATATAACCTTATCAAAGCTAATGATTATGGGTTCTATAAAGAATTTTAAAATAGAAACATGTACACGATGAATATATTACATTATTAAAGATTTCAAACTCACAATAAAAAATCAAATTTTACAATTGAATTGAAGAATGTTATGCCCATAGATATATTGTATACTGAACTATTATATATCCTTTATTTGTTATAGATTAGACATTGTGTCTATCCTAAGTTTGTGCACTTGAGTAATCCTCAATGCATAGGTTGAGTCCAAGATAATTATCAATTAAATCAAATTTTATGGTTATTTTTGCATAGCCCAATCATGGTGTATAATGGAAAATGAGCTTGAATGATTGAGAAATTTAGAAGCTCCTTAAGTTAAAAACAAGAGCTATGAGATGTCTACTACTTGCCTAGGGCTAGTATTATATTTAATAATAATATTTCCTATGTTTTTGGGTAAGATATACCTATATACTTTATATTCATCCTTGAGATCCTACTAAATATATTATCTTATGTGTTTAGTAGTTTTTAATTGATGTATTCCTTAATTTTAAGCCCTATATTATCTTGTGTTTAGTATTTTTTAATTGACATATTCCTTAATTGTAAGCTTTGTTAGATGGAGGTAAAGATCAATGGAATTAAACTCATGGGGTTTATTGACACCCAATTTTATGATTTTTTTGATGAGCACACAATTATATTGAGAGGGGGTTGGATCAGTATAAACAATATTTTACTTTTCAACACTTATTCAATCACAACAATAAAAAATATGCAATATCTAGCAATTAAAAACACATGAAGAACATGATTTACATGGAAATCGCAGCAAGATAAAACCATGACAAACTATTGCTTATATATATATTGATCTTCTTTAGAGGCACCAACTCACTAGAGACACAAATCACCACAAATGAGCACCAACTCAGCATGAGACACCAATCTCTTCTGATGAGAGGCACCAACCTCCCAATCTCCCTCCAAACAAAAAATAATATTTGAAATTTCTTCTTGAATCAGCTCTAATTCACCTTGATAAGTAGGAGGTATTTTCCATAGCATGTCAAATTGTGATATTGCTATTAGGATTCAATCGTGTAGTTTTCCGGGTCCAACTCATTGACCCACGGTTCATGAGTAGTAGTTCACAAGAACCCATCTCTCACGATAATGAATGGTCCACTTAGCACTCATTACATCTAGGTGATGCTCACATAGGTGAAGCATTGGGCCTTCTCGGGAGGTCACCCATCCAAGTGTACTCCAAATCAAGCACACTTAACTATATGTGCTATAAATCAACCTAAAATGTGCTCATACATTTTCCTTGAATCACTCACAAATCTACTACAAATTCTTCTCATAAAGTATGGTAATAATACCTTTCTAGATCTTCTTATAAACCTCCTTTGGATCTGCTCATATAGTTTGATTTTTTTCTTTCAGTTCTGCATGTAATATGCTAATGTACAAAAGGATATATCATTAAAGCTTTCTTTTCACATCTCCACTTTACCTTGTTTTATACCTCATTAAAAATTCCCTTTCACCCAAAAGAGGCAGCTCTCCCAAGAGGGGTCGTTTAAACTTGAGGCATTAATATTTTAAATTTTTAAATCCCGAAGGTGGGGTGCCACTTACTAAGGGTTGATCCTCATTCATAATTTATTTTATTTTATTTAAAACTTCAATACAAACACCAATATAATAGTGGAGAATCCTCTTAGGGTCGTCCCTATATATATCTATTTAATTCTTTGATTTCCCTCATAAAGAATGAGATTTTTGCTACACTAGTTGAGCATATTGTATGAGAGTTATTGATTTCCATATTCAACCTTTGACACCAATGAAAAAAAGACATCAATGATAAACTATCTTGTCCATGCCCCTTTGACATCATTGACAATGTTTCCAACATTTTTTATATCTTTATGCTTATGCTTCGCCACATAATAGTTATGTGTATTGTTGGTTAATATGAACACAAAATGTTTTCTTAATGGGAATTAGGTACTACTTGTAAGATGAGTTTAGGTTTTAATTCACTAGGAATACTAATATTTTCAAAAAGAAGGATTAGTTGCTCCTTCTAAGATAATTTTTTTATTATTGTTTCTAAGATTGTGTATTAGGTATATCATTAAGAAAAAGTAGTCTAGGATTAGAGAAATTATTTTTTCTATATTTGACAATAGAATTAATAAAACTATAACATAAAGGATTTTTCATGCTTTGGGTGATTAGTTGATATATTTTTCTTAGGTATATCTGGGCACAATTCATTCTTATGAGAACTTGGTATTTGTCTCAACCAATTATCTAATCTAGGTAGATATCCAATCCTACTCATATGAACATGTCCTTCTCATGTGGTTTTATCTATTTCCTCTACGTATATGTGGGACGTGCTCAATTAGGCGCATGTATTTGTTTATGAGAATTTTCTTGTGTTGAAAATAATGTTGTGGGGTTACTCATAGGTAGAATTTTGATGACCTTGGTTGCACATATGCACTTAATGATTTTGTATGCATAAGTTTTTGTTGGATGCTTCTAATTAAATAATTTAGTGTGCTTTCCATGTGTGGACCTCTATGCTTGACACTCCATTCTAATAATGATCTAGGAGTCTTCTATAAATATAAGTCCTTGGTAAATCAACTCGAGGTATTTGTTGTGTTGGTCAATGAGATAATGATCATATTTTGAAAATGCCAAAATCAAGAATGTAAGCTTTGAATTTTGAAAATACTAGACTACAATGTGTCATATAGTAAGAAAAAAATTGATATCAATGATAGATAATGAATGCCAATAAGATATGTAATGATAACTAACTAATATAAATTAATAAAATCAATAAACATGTCAAATAAATCAAATTAAATAATTTAATTATACATTTACAATATGTAAACAAAATATAAAAATATACATGTTTATCTCTTAATATCAAACAAACTAAATTTTCATCACTTCAAACATTTTTGAAACTTATTAATTCCGAACCCAAACAAAATCAACATAAACTCTACTCTAATATCAATAAATTAAAAAAGATCTAAAGTTGACATTACATTATTTAAAGAAAAAACTCAATGTCTAAATGAGTAAGTCAATTTATGTTTTGGGTATGACCGTATGAGATTCAAGATAAAAATGTCTTGTTCTTTATATAATATGGACCACAGTGGATGATCATTCCCGCCGCCTCTCTATCTTTAAAATTAAAATTGCATTTTCTAAGGTGTTCACAGGAACAGTCCAACGCATATATCTTCAATGCATGCCCAAATATCTTATCCTCTCTCTATGGGTATAATTTTCTGCACATAAATTAATTATGGCAGTGGTAGGCTGTGACGTTGACCCACTTTAGCCAAGAGGCGATAAGGTATGACAGCCATATGTGAGCTTTCATTCCCAATGCTTAATCCACAACAATGTATCTATCCATATTCACGTGGGTTCCATGATTTTAATGATGATAAATAAGTCTAAATTGCCAAAAAAGGAAAAACCCAAAATTCTGTCTCAGAGGTGTTTATGCTTTATAAAGGGAGGAGTAGGATTAACAATCTATAGTGCAGACAGTCCGCGCTGTTGATAACCTGAAAAATGATTCAAGTTCATCCTGTCTCTCCCTTGTCGTCTCCTCATGTTTGCATTGACTATAAATTTTGTTCAACCTCATCTACAGTCTTCACAGTTTGGAAGAAATCCCTCTTACTAAATGGCAAAGGATTCGCCGTGTTTGATTCGTTGGGAGATCTGGTTTTCAGAGTGGATAATTATGCATCCAACGAAAAAAATGAAGTGCTTCTCATGGATGGCGCAGGCCAGCTTCTTCTCACATTGAGGCGCAAGGTATTTTCTTGTTTTCATAGTAGTTATAAGATTGTTTTTAAAATCAATTGTTTTTTAATCGATGTTTCAAATCATAATCAGTGATCTGTCATTAAAAAGAGGATGTAAAGAGATTTCGGATCACACTCAATGATCCATCGTGAAGAAGAGGATAGTGAACTTACATCTCTCATCACACTTAATGATCTATTATCAGGAAGAAGATAGTAAACATCTTCCTGATGATGGATAACTGAGTATGATTTAAAATGTCCATTAAAAAGCATAAAGAATTTATTCTAGAAGTAATTGTATCACACTCAATGATCCATCATTAGAAAGTAGATAATGAACCTCTTTCTGATGATGGAACCATTGAGTTTGATCCATTACATAATTAAAAACATACAAAATTGATTCAAGAAACAGTTTTTGATTATTTATTTCCTTTCAATATGATTATGCTTCGTCTTCAATAATATATCTGATATCTAGATTTGATTACCAGAGATGGAGTGTTGGGAAAAGATGGGAAGCATTCAGAGGAGATCCCATGGAGTCTGAGAATCCCGCATTTAGCCTTATAAAGTCGCTGGGATTCTCAAACAAAATTACTGCGAATGTATTTGCAAATGGAAGGAGAAAAAGTAAGCTTTGCGATTACCAGATCAAAGGGTCGTGCAAGGCATCGTGCACAATATTCAGTGCCTCAGGAGAGACCATTGCACAGGTATTTTCAGGAGACTATCTTTCTTCAATTTACTAGAATGGCTTTGGAGTTTGTGAAAGTGATGGAAAGTGTGTGCAAGTGCAGGTTAAACGAAAGGAAGTCAAATCGGATGTAATGCTGGGGAATGATATTCTGAATCTGGTCGTGGAAGGGGGAGTGGATCAAGCCTTTGTAATGGGGCTGCTTATTATCTTTAATCAGATAAGTTGATTAATTAGAATTTAGAGGAGAAAACGATCAATGGTGAGAAGCAAGCTGGCTTCTTGTGGGGCTACCTATTCTGTTAGAGGGGAAGAACTTACGCAATCTGTGCATTGTAATTGTATATTATTTTGTATAAAGTTGCAATCAATTATCAAAGTATAATTGGGTGCTACATTTTGTGCATTGGGTGGAGAGTAGAATCAAGTGGCCAACTTTTTACTCGGTGTTGCCTTTAGATAGGAAAGTTGAACTCTCTATGTGGATTAATTAATGATTATTTCGGTACAAAATTTACGTTGAATAAAATAAAATTTTAATGTTACAAATAATTAAAATTAGTTTATCTGATTAAAACGTATAATGTAAAATAAATAAAAGAGATGATAAGTGTATTTTTAAGTAAATTTAAAAGCGAAAAAAAATATACGTGTTTTAGATATTTTATTCATCATTTTGATCACTAGGTATTTTATGTTTAGTATTTTGGTTATTCAATCAAATTTTTACGGTGGGATCAATTAATTTTTTTTAAGGTATTTAAGATAAGTAGTTTAAAATATCTAAAAAATTGATCGTATATATAATTTATACAATAAAATCAAGTCTATTTTGAAAGTAAATATGAGAAAATTTGCTATTAAATCTTACAAGGAGAGAGTTACAAGTTATGTGAACTACATAAATTTGATCCAAGTAACAATATGTAAATCAACACTTAGAAAAGAATATAAATAGAAGAACAATAAGACATCCACAAAATATAAATAACACTAATATGAATAGTGTTGAGAAAATCCTTTCTAGAAAAAGCTCACCCTCCAACTAATTTAATGAATACATTATCAACTATAACAATAGTTATAATACATTCTCAACCTTAGAAATTCACCTAAGATCAACACTCTAAATATTGGAAGAATTTTAGTAACATAACAAAAGAAAATAAAATATATGACATATATGATCTACATCCCAAGCCATTAATAGGTAGGCCAAGAAGACCCAAGAAACCACCAATAGTTTCTCACAAGTCATTAGCCAAAACCATGGGCCCAAAATCCAGCATCCCCACATGTGTGATGCTTCTAAAAGAGAATAAACTCCTTTTACAAGCCATCTTTGACAACTATGACCAGAGATGTCATAAGCAATCAATGAGTGCTCCCCCATGAGGCACTAAGTGATCTTACACATATATTATTAGCTAGTTAAATGTGCTAATAAAAAGCCACTAAGTGACCCCAAATCAATGATTCTTACTTCATAAGACCAATACCATGGGCCGGGCTTAAACGTCACACACTAAGCGCTGATAGCGCTTAGGTAGTAGTCATGTGGGCCCCACTTAACTTGCATCTTTTCCTTTACCGTAACTTTTGTATTGTTTCCGTTTTCGCATTGTCATTTCGGTTAGGCGGCGGGATTTTATTTACCGTTTCCATCATTAATGAATTATTTTCATTCAGCATGAGCATATTTTTTAAAGTAAGTTTTATGGAAATTTTAATGAATTGCAATTTTAATTTTTAAAAATATTTGTTATTTAACTATTTTTTTAAGTGTTATGAAAAAGAAAATAAAAACGTAAAATGTGAAAGTATTATATATCAATAATTTTTGAATTATTTTATATATAATATTTTTATTATTATTTTAAAATTTTAAAAAATATTTGTTATCTAAGAAATGATAATAATTTACTTTAATCAAAAAATAATTTTTGTGTTTCTTTTTTAAAATAAGTTTTATGAAATAGAAAATAAAATATTATGGATTTTTTAATCAATTATTGATTAGTTCTAACTATTCTTAAATGTTATTTAATTTAATTATCATTTTTTGTTTTCTAAATATTATAAATAGTGATAGATATAATTTTTTACTCACTATTTTTCAATAAATATGATACTTGCATTCTTATGGAAAGACAACTTAATTATATACTTTTAAAATACTATTTTGAAGTGATATTATACAATTTTTTAGGAACAATGAAAAAATATACTAATAATTCTAGAATATTGGCAAATCAACTATTGACAATTGTCATAACATTCCTACATCATCAAATTTTAAGCTAAGTACTATATTTAAATTATTTCAATATTTATATTTGACTTAATATTTATTTTAGCTAACAATCAAAACTCTAGTATTTAAATTAATTAATACTTAATTAAAAATATTTATTTAATTAACCTAAATACTTTAAACATGAAGATTTGTTAGTATTTTTTTTCATGTGTTCCTAAAAGATTGTGTAATATCATTTGAAAACAATAATTTAAAAATATATTAATTAAATCGTCTTTCCATAATCATATGGTATCATATTTATTGAAGAATCATGAGACAAAAAGATATTTATCATTATTTCTAATATTCAAAAAATAGAAAATATAATTAAATTGTATAATTTTTTAATAATTAAAATTAATCAATAATTGATTAGAAAATCTCCATTGTTTTATTTTCTATTTAATAAAACTTGCTTTAAAAAGACACAAAATTTTAATCTTGATTAAAAAGTAAATTTTTTGAATAAAAAACCATGAATATAAAACACTTCCTAAATAACATTTTAAAAAAATCAAAATAATAAAAAATGTTAAAATAATTATATTTAAAATAATATTAAAAACAATTAAAAAATTTGCTATTTTTTTAATTTTTCAAGGAGAAGGGTTTGTGCTATATTTGGTTTGGTTATGTAAGTTTGCATTATAAATTATATTAATAATGAACAAATGTTTTAAGTTTCAATAATTCTTTTGTACAATTAATTTGAACTAATTAGTTTATACAATGGATTTAAGATATATCTTGGATTTTCAAGCTTTTGTAATATATTGTAATCTCTTGATAAATTTATTATGGTAGTTATAACAACTTTAAAAACTTATTTATTATTCTATTAATTGTGTTGTTGAAAATTTTATACATACACTCTTAATATAATATATAAAAATATATATTAACTTAATTATAATTATGTTGAGTAACATTTTTTTTAATTTTTTTTTAGACCGGCCATGCTGGCATGATGGTACCACAGGGGTGGGGGAAACTAGACCTTGTGACCAACCTCCTGCAACAGGAAAGATTTAGCCAACTGAACTACGGGCCCCACCTCAACATTCTTAATTTACATGAACTAGGTCAATTTGGTGGTTGCAGATCTAATCTCTAAAATTTAAAATAATTAAAATTAAAATTTTACCTTTTTCAATCTATACACTACTTATTTTGAGCTAACCTAAGACAAATTTATGTTTATTTATGCATTTAGTTGTTTTCATTACGATCTCTCAATGATAGAGATCATTAATATATCTTAGGGAATTCTTATTGAGCACAAATGGTGTCTTATATTTTGGAGAATGAAAAAGATCTAACAACATTTACATATATCATTTTAGGAATACTAAATATTTTTTCATATTTTTCTTGATTCTTTCACTTAGAGATGAAAGCTAGTTTATTAGGGGTTGGAATGGGGAGAAATTAACTCCTATGATTCAAAAATTCAAAGGTTTTTATAAATATAATTTGTCCTTATGCACATTTAGATAGTAAAAGTTGAGACAAAATGAATTCCAATCTATTGCATATTCTTCTAGAATAGATATGTGAATCTTAAATTAGGTTTGCACACAAGTTTAAGACCACATACACAAAGATCAATTTTCTAGTCAAGTTATCCAGATAGTAATTGATTGTAGAGTCTAATATCTTTGTTTGAATCAACTATTGACAACCATTGTAACATTCCCACTTGTGAAATTTTAAGCTAAGTACCATATTTAATTTATTTTAATGTTTATATTTGATTTAATATTTATTTTAGGTAACAACCCCAACTCTATTATCTAAATTAAATAATACTTAATTAAAATATTTATTTAATTAATCTAAATAAATATAAAAAATTATTAGTATATTTTTTCATTATTCCTAAAAGATTGTATAATATCACTTCAAAATAGTATTTTAAAAAGTATATAATTAAGTTGTCTTTCCATAAGAATTGCGGTATCATACTTATTGAAAAATGGTGAGTAAAAAATTATGTCTATCACTATTTATAATATTTAGAAAACAAAAAATGATAATTAAATTAAATAATATTTAAGAATAGTTAGAATGAATCAATAATTGATTAAAAAACCCACAATGTTTTATTTTCTATTTCATAAAACTTATTTTTAAAAAGAAACACAAAATTTAAATTATGATTAAAGTAAATTATTTCGAATTAAAAATACATCATTTCTTAGATAACATATATTTTTTAAAATTTTAAAATAATAAAAATATATTAGATATAAAATAATATTCAAAATTTATTGATATATATATTGCTTTTACATTTTATGTATTTTTCTTTTTTATTTCATAAAACTAAAAAAAAAATAGTTAATTTTTTAATAAAAAAATAATATAAAAGACACTTCTTAAATAACAAATGTTTTTAAAAATATTGAAGAATGACAAATGAGAGACGTAAGCTTATAATGGCAGCAGCCCCTATAAGAGGCCAGCGAATGTAACTGTCTTAGCAAAAAGAATTGATTCGTATTCTACTGCCAGCTCATTACAACAAAATACGCCGAGATTAATATATATATAGAGGTGCAGATGACAGTACTGGAAGACGAGGAGGCCCATCACCTTGCAAACGAATTGGTGCTGGCAGCCGTTTCAAATCAGCAGTGTTGGCAATGTAGTGGTCACAAGAAAACAAACATATATCACTTCGGCTTCTTACATTGATTCAATGAAGGCACAGATCGTCAGGCTCTGGCAGACTGTATCGCTGATTGAAGAAGTTCTTGGAACAGTCTCTTCTTCCTATCAGTTTTTTTTCCTTCATTTAAGATGTTTCTTAATAGAATTTTTGAATTATTGTTATAAACTCGCGTTTGCAGGTGGAATGTCCAGAAAGGGTTTGCATAACTCTCTAAGGGTTTTGATAATGTCAAAACCCTTTTCAATGGCGAATATCTTATTTCCATTCCCCTGTGAAAAGAAATATAAAGTTGCTGTTTCGTGTTTTTGGGAATCCATAAATTCTTTCTGTATTCCGTGTATGCACAAAAATCTGCAACCTGTTGCGGAGGGGTTGAGAAGATCGATTAACC